>NW_023608867.1:0-26367 GCF_013339725.1 Rhipicephalus microplus | reverse complement strand
CTACTTTCGGTTTTTCCAGTGTGCAGCCAAGAGTGACCACTGTCGAAAAGGGGGGGGGGGGCTCAGCCCTTAACTTTTGTCAATTGGGGGGGGGGGGGGGGAAGGGCTTGCGTTTCCCTTGTCCCCCGGCTGATACGGGGGCTCGCCCACCACTTTAGAACAAAAAATAGCCCCCCCCCCAAAAAAATAATTAAAAAAGATTCTGCATACAATCCTGCTCTCCCCTATTAAGTTGAACCTAACGCCCGCCTATGTGTATCTTATGTAACTTAAGTTTGATGACATCTTATTTTGTGTGCACGTCTCGCACAGGTGATGCAGATAATGACGATCCCGAAGAGGAAGATGACGGTTGCCGTGGGGGTGCATCACTCCAGATGGCCATCGAACGTAAGCGACAGAAATTTGTGACACCACTGCGTGCTAAGCAGTGCGTTATTGCCGACGCCTAAAGTTTCATGCCGCTAAATGTAGCTGCTCAAAAGTACTCAGAAGTCCTGAAACAATTTTCGAACCTTGCGCCAAAACGATGTCGATATTTCTTGAACACTTGAACAAAATATTGTACTGCATGTAGTAGCAGGAATTACACAATCAAAAATACCCCAAAAATACTCGCGCGTACCGCGCCCGCCCTCGGGGTGTGGCCACATGCCTGTAGCACAAGCAGTTAGCGTATATGCTTCCTTTAGGCAGCATTCAAGCTATCTGAATCTTAGCATAAGCATTGTGAGATTTCAGGCCGCACCAGCCACACAAAGAGAACATTCTGAAGGTCGTAGCCCGCGGCAAACACCGGCTTCCTAGAGCGAGAGCCCGTGTCGTGTATAGACCCACCGAAACAGGGCTTGACTGCAGTTTATCCCGGCCGCCTGGATCAGGCGACCGTGAATTTATACACGCAGATCATGCCCTACACACTTACGGCGACGCCATAATCGCAAGCATTCATGCCATGGAGGAAAGAAAAACGCATGCCATGGCTACAGTGTTCTAGTTCTAGAACACTGTACTATGGCCCATGGAAGAAGGAAAAAATGAGTTTTTCTTTCCCCCGTGATTCATGCCCTCACGCGCTCTGCTCTTGCGGATTTCCTGCGAAACGTCATTCCGGAAATGACGTCAACTTGGCGTACTCACGTATACACGCGTACTCGTGCTACTCGTGTGGTCGTGGTCGTTCACGGGCTTTCGAATTCGAACGGCAGCGCTAGCTCTTTTTGCCGGGCGTCAACACGCGATCCGGCCAGCTCGACTGAGGCTGGCGCTAAGCAGCGCGTACTGACGCGTTCCAACGCGTAAATGTGGTTGGCGCTAGTAAAGACCTTGGCATCTTCTCCTTGCCACCCATCGCCTTCCCTTGTTTCATTGACACTGCGCTCTCGGGGATGAAGTGAGGGACAAAACGCGTACTTTGTGCAATAACTCCGCGAAGAAAAAACAAATAAAACATAACAAACGGTTGGACAAAAGATTCGCGAAGAAACAGTATCATTCTGACTTAATTAATACCCTAGAAAAGTGTTGGGAATACAAAATGTTAGGATGGTGGTGCAGGGGGGGGGGGGGCGTACCTGCTTTTATCTGAAATTTCGGGTAATACTTTTTTCTCAAGTGAACAATAACCTACACAGCTTCATTACCACGTTCTGGTAGCAGCATTCAGGTTTGCGAGCCAATTTAGCACGTTGAAAACTACTGACCTACAAACTACTATTCTGGTCATGTCATGTGATTGAAAGGAAAGCTACCAGTACTGAATGCCCTCTCCCCCCCCCCCCCACCTGCAGATGCACTGATCTGCAATTAGGTCTGCAGACACCTTTGGAAACGCGCTTAGAAAATGCGAGCATGTTATTCAGCCAGTGATGCATCGCATAGCAGTAGGGTGAGAAGGCACATGTATGCACAAAGGCACAAGGGATAATAAATTATAATAGTGGTCAGTAAGCACCACCGCGGTAGTCTAGTGGCTAAGGTACTCATCTGCTGACCCGCAGGTCGTGGGATCGAATCGCATCTGTGGCGGTTGCATTTCCGGTGGAGGCGGAAATGTTGTAGACTCGTGTGCTCAGATTTAGGAGCAAGCTGAAGAACCACAGGTGGTCGAAATCGCCGAAGCCCTTCACTACGGTCTCTCATAATCATGTGGTCGTTTTAGGTCGTTAAACTCCACATATCAATGAATCAGCGGTCAGTAAGAGGAATTTATGTTCATTTCGTCCACTCAAAAGGGAGCGTGGTGTAGTTTCGAAAATGCAGGGACCATACATCGAAAAAAGTGAGCATTTTCGACAGAGATCTATCTGGCTGCGTAAAATTGTACGTATAAACAGACTTTCCAGCCACGGTTAGTCTATAGTTTTTAATATAAAATTAAAACTGTCTCTGCATTTCGAGACCCATTTGGTTTCTTCTTCAGGCGGTGACTGCTTTGGGATGGGTCTCGAAACGTCGGGCCAGTTTTACTTTTAGACTAGTAGTGGCAGGATAGTATACTTATACGTGTGGGACAAAGTGGTTCAAGTTAGGAAGAGGACACGATTTTCTGTTGTCCACAAGGTAACAGTGTCACTGAGAATTAGGTCAAGGAATAAATGGAAAAAAAAGTAAATAAAGCAGTTTTAAGCCAATGTGTGTAGTGGACAACCGAATATCGACAGTCAACAATGACCAACCGTGCTGAAGACCCAATACATTGCTCCACCATATTATCATGGCATATTGTCGTAGTGTCATGTATCAACTCAGCCAAACAAACTATTTCCAACACAAATTTAGTGCATAACTCTGTATATTTTCATGAAATTAGCACTTGCTTTTGAAAACTATTAATGCGACACACACAGACGGCAAATATGAAGCTTCACTTGGAATTCAAGTGAGATGTTCTCATTTTGCAGAATCTTGTGTTGACCTTTTTTCTACCTGCTTTACAAAACATTCATGTTCTTTTTCTAAACTCTTCCTGTTTTCAGACTTGGTTCAGATAAAGACAAAGTTTGGTGTAACAATGTTTGCTGGTACACGTTGCCAGAATGGTGAATCGCATCAAGCTGCTACGGCAGAAGCTTCTAATGCCACTCGTTGCAAATGTTTCACAATATTATTTCCTATCTATTTCCTTGTAAATACTACTATTGCATATATGAACACTGGGCAAGCTTTAGAGCAGAAAAGCATGCTCAATGAACCTAAACGTCATGCAAGATGTATCAAATATCTGCATATAATTTTCTATTGCAGGTCTAGGCACTGCGGTGCACAGAACAGTTCAAGTTGGAGACAATTTGCGCGAATTTCTTCAGAAGAGTGAAGAACGCCTTCACCGTTTATCGGAATTACGGGATGCTATTCTGCAGCTTGAAAGGGAGCAATTGCGGATTATTGACCGTGCCGAAGCTATTATGCTTAGGATTTTTGAAAACAACACACAGGAGTAGTTGGGGCTAAAACAGCACCGTAGATTTTGAATTGCAGCAATGTAAGAAAACTTTCTAAAACAGCGAGGGCCAGAGCAGATGAACAAAATTTCACAATTTACTTTCTTTTGATCACACATCAAGCACCCATGTGAAATTTCTTCAGGCAAGACTGCACTGTTGATACCTTGAATGCATTCAAGTCAATAAAAAAGTTATAGTTCCACATTGCTTGGCAGCGTTTTCACTATACGAGAAGATATTACATTTTCTGACTTGCTATCTCGAACCAAGTGTTCAATTTATTAACATGTTGGGCCAAATGACATCATTTCACATAAAACCAGTTTTTCACCCACTTTTAAAGCATGTGACAGCCAAGCATGGCTACTTCTAATATCTGAAACATTGATAACCTATTTTATAACACTGCCTCATGTCATAAAGCAGCCATTGAGGTGCAGGCACTACCCAAAATGTTTTTTTTTTCTGGACTATTATTCTGTGTTGCTTATCTACAGGACGAACAAGAGGACGATGGCTCGGTTCCTGTCACCAGCTTGCATTCATCCGTTCTGGTGGTTCTTCTCTTTGGCTTACCTAAATAGGTTTTAACGCCGCAGGAACGTTTGCGAAGCCGTATGCAATTTCCTATGGGAGACAAAACAAACTGAATGTTAAGTTTATAATGTCACTTTGTTTTTTTATCTTATTGGCTTCTTAGTAGTCTTTAGGCCTTGACTGTACCAATGAGTTACTTTTTAAACTATCTATTTCTGCACAAATGTCATTTGTAGAGCAATCGTATCTCTAAAATAGGATGCTACCCGGTCCATGGCTGATCTCCCATGGTGCATGCACCAGGTTACTAAGAAACAAGCAGTATTGCTTGTTGTCATGCCCAGTCACTGTGCTCGCGCAAATGTTGTAAATACACTCTTTTTCTTTCGCCCCATAAGATCCCTATGTGCAGGGTTTCGATCACTGTACCTCTCGCTGCAAGGGCAGTTATAAACTTTGCGAAAAATATTGGGCTGAATTGAAGATTTTGATAAAAACAATGCCTCGTGGAGTTATTGCAGATACTTGTCACTTCCTGTTTGCATATAAAACAGCGGCCTTTTTTCACCTTTGCAGTGCAGCAGGCAAGTGCACACTAGCCAAAACAGAATGCTCAAGCATTTCATCTAAGCTGCTCAATTGTGATGTCATGAAAATGAAAATCCAGCCAGCGAGTGGTCACTTGGAGAGTAGTGTTAGCTAAAGTACATTTCACACATGAAGTGCAATGCTGTAGAAGCATTGGCAACCCAGGGACCCAGGTGGCCACCATTACGATGTAACCAGCACAGAGAGCCTGTGTGTGACGTCACGTGTAAACTAAGCTAACCAGCTGTATAATAACAGACGCTTAAAGGCGTTTTTGTTTGTAAGGCACAAACACCTTCAATTACTTTCATCATAATAATGAAAACAAAAAAATCCTGTTATTGGTGGTAGGAACACAATTATTTTTCGTGGCGAACGCACTTACAAGAAGTCTCACTAGCCTCCACAGCATTGCAGTTGATGTATAAAGCATAGTGTAGAACAAGGGCAACCGAATTGGTTGTGTATATCATTAATAAGTTGCTAACGTGGATGAACTCAGCGTACTGTAACATAGTGTGCAAAGGGTTTGTTTAGTAAGTGAATGATATGAACCAATATTCTGAAGTGATGACTCAGCAGATCCTGATTAAAAATTTACCTTGGCATAAATTTCCAAGTTTTTCACTTTTCTGGCAACACAGTGGTTTAATTGGCTCGCGTGTTCATTATACCTGGGTCAACTGCAAATGATAAAGACAGCACTCGTACAAATTCCTTACCGGGTTTGCGAGACACGAGAAGGATAATCCCACCGCCTTCTAAGAGCCCTTTGAAATAATATAATAAAGATTGCCTCTCTTTCTCTCATCACATCATAAATGCTTTCTTGGCTCCGAACGAGTTGCAGCTTCTGAATATTAGCTCGAACTTATTACACGACCGAATTAAGGATAAAAACGCAGCCAAGGAGTATAGAAAAAAAAGAAGAAAGGGCGTGCATTTATTCCCTACAATGGATGAAGTTACAGGCTTCTGACGGGCGGTCGCCAATGTTCTTTTCAGTCCATCCTGGTCTTGAGGTACTTGGTGGTGACCTTATCCTTCTCGATGATGTGCACAACGCCACCCCAACCCGAGGCGGAGTCTCTATCGAAGGCATTCATGAGTGCCTGCGCGGTCGCCTCGAACAGTTCGTCAGGCCCCATGTCGGGTTCCCAGAGCGTCTCGCACATGCCGTAGCACTGCTCCTCGCACGTACCCGAGACCACGAAGTCGGTCGGCTCGTCGATGCAGCCGATCAGGTCCATCACGCAGATGTAGGGCTCATTTGTCACGGGGTCCAAGCCGGCCACTATGGGCTGCACGAAGTACGGACCGAAGCGGCGCTCATACAGCAGGTTGGAGATGACCGAGCCGAGCGTCTTGGGAGTTATAGAGCGACCCTCGCGCAACTCGTACAGGTTTATGCGGAACTTGAGCCTCTGTGCCACCGTCTGCGTGTCCGTGGCAAGGCCCGGCAGGCCGCAGTAGAGCTTCGGGCCCATCTCGAAGATGCGTTCGAAGTCCAGCGCAATGGTGTGGCCGCGCGCCCAGGCGCCGGTCGGCTGCGATGGCGACGCATTCTTTGCCCTTCATGGCGACCACGACGCCTCCGTTGTAGGACATAATACTCATCTTGCCGACTTTTGGTTGTACAGCACGATTGAGGAACGCAAACAGCGATTCACGAGCTAGCAATGACTCTCCAAAATACTTCCGCAAGAATGATGCAAATCCAAAAGACGCTTTTGGATCGGATTGGTTCGGTCAGCACCGCATTGGCCGGACCGCGTATGCTGCTTAAAACGCCGTGCTGCAAACTTTAATCTCCTTCAACAACTTAGATCTTTGCGTAAAAATTATAACAATTATGCAGTTTTTTACTTGAAGTGCAATTACTGATGGCGTTGTTTATGTCTTTGGCCAATGAAGCGCTGTCAGCGCTGTGTTTAGCCGAAGTCAGTGGTTTCGGTAAGAACGTAACAACTATGCCGATCGTCCATTCCCGAAAATGAAAGCTATGGCGGATGGGCCAGAATGTTTTTCCCTTGGAAGTGTTGTTTGTTGTAAAACTTGCTATGACCAGGTTATCGAGGGAGAAGTGTTGGCCTTCGACCAGCAGACCAAGGCTCTCATGCTAAGTATCCTTTCGGCAATCGTGCTGCTCGTTGTACAGCTTCGGTCGGTGCCTGCGGTAAAAAGAAAGTGGAAACGTGCTTCGCAAGACTCGCCTCGGGTTTGCTAGTGTGCTGCTAGTGTTGCGGCACTCAGCATTCTTCACTGTTTCAGAGTTTATTGAGTAGGCGTAGTCAGTGAAGTAGGCTCGTTTTACCGTATACATTTTTTTACTCGGGAGGACGGCTGAATCGATGCTAGGTCGCAGCAACTTGTTACCGGCCTCAGCGATGCTATCATCTGACGCGTTGCCAAGGGCGCCGACATGCACTTGCGTTACGATAATCTAGGCGGCTGAGCGTTTTGGCACCGTTCGCGTTCACCAAGTGGCCCTTTTTTTATGCGTTATTTGCTGTCACAGCCTCCGGCATCTTTGGAATATCAGTTCTTAATTATAGAAATGCGATATTATGTTTTCAGATGTTATGTTTAATGCCTTCTCAGCGTTTACCCACTGCTTCAGCTTCTTCAGTGTCCCGTTGGCGTTGCTTGACTTGGATGTCGTGGGTTCGATTGGCATTAGATAGGGGCGAAGTGCGTGAACGCTCGTTAACCTCGATTTGGGTGCGTCCAAAAAGTGGTATAAGTTAATTTATGGACAGAAACAGCGCACAAACTCACGGGACGAAGAGAAGAGACACAAACAAGCGCTGACTCTCATTAGTTAATCCGGTTTTCCTCGCTATACTGCATGCCTCATAATCATGTGACATGCGAAGCCCGTGTAAGCTGCGCCCCGCGAAGTTGAAGTAAACAAACAAAAAAAAATAAAAGAAGCATAAGGCTGCATTGGACGTAATGTCTTAATGTCAGCGCGTCATGCGCCTTCATGTTGCGACACTCTTCATGTGCTGTTCCTTGACACACCTGTCTCAGAATGTGCCAGTTCTAGCGGCAAAGCCAATGTCAGCGACATACGCATGGTCAACCTCAACTTCGTCTCGGAGTTGACCGTAAAGAAGGAAGCCGGCTCCAGTCAGCTTACACCGCCGCAGCCCTTGAACACAGAAAAGGTGCGTACTCCGTAACATCCATAGTCTGGAAACATCCCTAATCCATAGTCATCGAAAAAGGATGTTCCATGTGTTTGCACGGATAAAGTACTCTTTTCAGTTTCAGCATTTCTTGCAGCAGCCTCAACTTTCCTTACAGCAGAACTTGTGCCCTGGTCGCATCGACGTCTTTTAAACAGTGTAGTATAGCTACTGCTGTCTGATTTTTATATTTTACTTACACATTGGGTCATCTAATCCCGGCTTTTCAGTTTGTTCACATGGTGGCTCATCGCACCTTAGTCCTTGCTCTGAGATTGTGTTTGCATTATGGTAAGACCAGCATGTACTTCAGCTTTTATTATTGAAAGAGACTTCGCCTCGGACTGATGACTTCAAACTGTGTGCTTCACGTTAAAATGGAGACACCCACAATTAAAAAAAACGTATTCATGGTACCACTGGGGGTTGCAATATACTTATATACTTTATTCTTTCTTATTTCATTTTATACCTCTGCAAGAAACCTCCAGAAATATCGCTTATATCATTCTGTTGCTTGTTTATTTCTAAAAGGCGAAGATTGATTGGTCTTGGCCAGCTGTTGTGATGGTGGATATTGTTGTAGGGCTTATGTCGAATTTGAAGGAGTCCTTCGAGAACCACCACTTTTTTGTGTGCAAAAAGCTGATAGGAAAACGTTTGAACTTCAGAAACGCTCTAGTGCTAGCTGCATTCTTTGGCGTTACGATGTGGTGCACGTGCAACCTGTGCAGTATTATTCACTGGCGCATTTCGATGGTGGCGAAATTCTAGATGTCTGTGCGCCCAAGTTTAGGTGTATGTTAACACCTGCTGGTTGGAATTTCCACAGCTCTGCACTGTGGCGTCTTTCATGATTGTATCGTGGTTTTAAGGATGGAAACCCCAACAATTCTAATTATTAATCTGATGCAGCTCAACACGAGGGCAAAACAGAACATAGATGAGCGACAGCGCTTGGCCGCTGCCATTTCAGCTGGTGTGTCCCACGACGGCATTCGCCTTTTTCTGGCCATACGAAAAACGTGAGTGTTTTTTTTTTTTACTTTTCTGTCAGGTCAGACATGATGTATCTTCAATACATTGCACTTTTTGCTATGTTTGCATTAGATATACGTAAGCATGGAGCTTGAATTTGTGTCCTTGGCGTGCTTTCTTGGGCAAAAACTCATCACTGTATGTTTAAGTACAGCCAAGAAGCTTGGGTGAATTGTTAAACACTTTGAAGGTTTACACCGATTTAAATGGCTCATAAATAACCACTTGGGATTGGTGATAACACTTAAACAGACACTGCTATGAACATCTCGGGCAAATCATATGCGCCAAGAACAGCCTTCAGACAGAGAGTGAAGTTGCTGTTTTCTCGTGTGCCTTTTTTAAAAAGTTTTTTCATTATTTTATTCATTATTTTATTGATACTCAAGGTTTCTCACTAGGACATTAAATTAGGGATGAACACCAAATATAAAATACAAATGAAAGTAAAAAAACAAAATGATGACAAATTTACTGATGTTCATTCTCACTCGCCTTGGAGGATCCAGAACCTACCGTTTCACGTTGAACACCGAGTGGCATGCTGTTGGCTAACAGCCAACATAATAAAGTGCGATATTTGGATCAGAGGTGCACCCTTGTGCCGAAGCAGCATTCTATAGTGTGATAATGAAACTGAGGTGGTCGGAACTAATTTGGGAGGCATTCACTATGACATCAGTTCTTGGGTTCAGTAAATCACTCCTAATCAGTCAACTTTAAATTAGAAGTGCCCCTGCAGAAATAGGTCTAAGCATTGTATATTGTTGTGGGGTGCAACGATTGCCTTTGGTGTGTAAATGCACCACAGATCTGGCAAGACCTTGACTTGTAATGTCACTGTTAAGTGTGAAAACCAACTTGCATACTCCTTTCTTTCAACAGGATCGACGACGTCACGTGGCAGGGAAAGAATATAATTGTTATGAACCAGGTAACCATCGTTCCAGCCTATCGGCCAGAGAACTGCAAGGGGAAATCGGACAGCGACGCCAGTGTGTTGCATGTGCGCAAGATTGTAAGCAGCCACTTCTAGTTTGAGCGACCCATGAAAAACGTTGCTGCCTGAGCACTCCTCAGCTTAGCTGATTGGTGTGCTGAGCAGAATCATGTGCGGCAGCCACGATTAGTTTACCCGTTCACAGCACGTGTTAGCAAGGTTCTTACTTTCGTTCAAATTTATTGTGTGCTCTTTATGTGATCGCAATAAATTTTCTTCCGTTGCTGAGCTCCTGCATTAAGTATGGCTTAACAAGGGAACTCGGGTTCATTGCATTCAGTCTTTAATTATGCTGATAACTGCTTCACCCACACTTAATGTTGAAGCACAGTGCGAGATACATCTTCAGACAAAAGTGCAATATAAGTGCGCATTTATTCTGGTTGCCATGCTTCTGGAGCTAATCTTTGAGGAGTGCAACCCAGTGTTCTGAATTGCATGAAATAAAAACAAGTGCCTTGTGAATATGACAAATTCTAAAAATCATTGCTAGCATGCACCATTACTACATCAATAAACTGTAAGATAGCCCACGGCTAGCTCAAGGGACTCTGTGCAGATAGTTTACAAGTCCCTTGAGCCTGTGGTGGGCTATCTCGTATTAGTTACTTGACATAATACATAACAAAATGGAAGATGCTACTCAAGATTTTCAATACATTTGCAAGCAAGACACTTGCAGAATATAAGTTACTGACGTGGCTCCAACAGAGCTACCTTCTGCCTTTTATTTTTTTAATGCTGCATCTAGGTGCCATTGTTAATTTAGAAGTGTGAAAATAACAAGCTTATTGCAACAAGCTACAGATTACATTACCATTGGCACTAAATGTAATTATGTCTTGGAAAGACTCAAATGAATCAACCAGTTGTCACATTCATTGAAATACAAACTGCTATTCCTGAAAAAATTGCGAGCATGCTTTGTTTCTACTTACCAGACAAAAACTATGCATGTGAATTCCCTTAGGTGAATTTCTTCACTCTGTCATAACGCATTTCTTCATATTTTTTCTTTCTTGAAAACACCAGTGAGGCCCGTCATTGTATATGTGTGTGTCTGCGCATCTATAGTTGGTACAGGTGATCTTGCTGAAAGGCATGTTGCTCTTCCCAGAAAATAACAAATAAGATCAGTAAGGACAGAATTATGAAAGTATGCCCACTGCTTGTGTTCAACACGGCAGTTCTTGCACAGCTCAAGCATTCAAAATTTTAAGGATTCTCGCTGCAGACTGCTATAGTATAAGTTGCCCAATACACTTGTCTGATAAGTTTTGAGTCTTTTGAAATTTAGGCAGCATTTTTACCAGACCCATGTTCCAGCTCGAACGGCATCAATATGACAGCAGTCCTTGCTGTTTACTTTTCATGGAGTGCAAGGAATAAAATAAGAAAAATGCCATTGTGAATGCTAAATGGAACTTGTTGGGTGCATATTCTCATTGTCACTCCGTATAATCGTGCTTTCACTTCCCTGCCTTTTGAACATGGAGGTACTTTCATGTTACTAGAACATCGCACTTCTTGCCTTAGTTGCCTCAAGTGGCTTAAGGCTATCACGGGCATGCTTTGCAGCCGTATTGACATGTGTCGATAGTCGTGTACACTCACTCGCTTTTTTTGCTGATGGCCTTTTGCTCTACTTGCAGGTTGAGAAGCATCTTCGGGATCAACAGAAACAAAGCCAAGGGACACGCCAAACTTCACCGACACAACCTTCAACAAAGGCCTAAGCTCTCACTCTGTTTTGCCCCTACCCTAACACCTGCCTGCCATTGTTTTTTTTTTCGCTCTTTCATTCTTTTCTGCTTGTTACCTTTTTTCTTTCAGTTTGGAGAACTTTTCAGTCATAAACAGCATTTTACAACCAATGATCACAATAGTTGAATTTGTGTTTGGCCTCGAAGAACAGCAGGCCTGATTGCCGTGTCTAAGAGTACGAGGACTGGTGGCAATCGGTTTGCAATAAAAATTAAAAAATGGATATCACTAAGAAATTTTCAATCACATGTTCATAGTGGCGTTTTTAGCTGTTATGCACAACTTAAGTTGCATGAGACAAAGGTGACATACTTAACAATCACTGCACTGACTCTTAATCGAGTTTCCGCTACTCAATGGGGAGTTATAGAAAAATTTAGACTGCTCTGTTGTTTCTTTAGGTGCCAATAACACAGCACAATCTGTCAGGCTATATCGATACAGTTAGGGCAAACATTTTTCAGTGACTATTTCTTAATTACTGTTTTTAACAAATGGCCCTTTTGCCTTGCCATCTAGAAATTTGGCATTTATGATGCACCAAACATGCCTGAAAAGCCTGTGCTTCCTCATGTTGGTTGCAAAATGTATTTTTAGCTTCAGTTTGCTAATCAACATTTGCCATAGGGCAGCCTTACATTCCTACCTTCTGTTTTTTTTTAACGAACGCGGGGCATGCAAACACGCAGACACCAGAAGAAATTCAGGGCACCACAAACACACTGAGCTCTCTGCTATTCTATTCTGTTTCTTGTTTTCCTTTCCATTTCCACTTGTGTGTTGCTGCCCCCTCCATCTCACACTGAAGGGTACCACTTAGCGATGCCCAACTTTTCAAGACGAAGACGACGCCCAGCCTTTGTTGTTTATGCAAAGCTGCAGCCTTGAGTGATGCTTGTCACCACGGAGGACAAGCTAGTGAAAAGACATGCCTTGTGATGAAGGCACAATGTTGTGAACTGTTTTTTTTTTTTTTTGCATGTGGAAAAATGAGGACGAAAGTACTGCAATGAAATGAAGACTTAAGGGACAACAAGTTGTCCCCAAAGAAAAAAAAAATATCTTGGCAATAAAAGACGGGACTATTACTTGTGAACTTGTGCAAGAGTTGAACATTTAGATATTTGTGCATGTAAATTGTGTGCATGTTAATTGCGGTTGTTAAAAACCAACACCACTTTAAAAATTGCCCATCTGGTTGTGGGGAAAAGTGCAGTGGGTATCTTTTAGTCTTCTGATGTTTATTGTAACTCTACTGTGCTGCCGGAATTTGAGAGTGGGCCGAAAATGTCGGCAATTGGAGCACTGACACAAACATTTTGCATCTTGTTCTTTTTTGCTGCAATTGTTAGCTAACTATTCACTTATCATGGCTGGGAAACTTGTTCACTAAAGTGCGCAAAGTGTACCCACAGCTCAATGTGGGGAGGCGTTGGGCAAGATCGACTGCGATATTGAAAAAGATCAAGGATTATACCCAATTGGTTGGCTTCATAGATGTAGCACAACACGGAAGCTCGTCTGACTTAGTTGTAGTGGCAATATATAACAAGAGGTCACATTATCTTTTGGATGACAGTAGAATGAAATCTACTCGGACTCTAGGTCAGCGTTCAGGGTGTTTGCCTTGGGCTCCATAGCAAAAGAGCCCTGTGACATTCTTACCAACAGGGCAATAACTATGCACATGATCACTTGGTTTCCAGGGCACTTCGGCCGAAATTTGGACTCGCTCACCAACCTCAATGATATTGCCCAGTCCCAAGCGTGCATACCAACTATTCGCGAGCAAAGCGAAGCCTTGTCATGGTTCGGGGTCCAAGAGCTCCGAGACGCGTGGTATCGGTAACTACAGAAAATGGGCGTCCGTAGAGATAAGGTCGGAATTTCGCCACCGCCCATACAAGAGCCAAGCACTCACGCTCTGTGATTGAATAGTTACGTTCAGGAGTGGATAGGAGGCGGCTGTCATACGCAATAACGCAATAATGGTCATGTTATTTCTGAGCGAGCACTGCACCAATGCCATGTCCACTTGCATCTGTACGGATTTCTGTAGGGGTAGCAGGGTTGAAGAGTGCCAGAATCGGAGGAGCAGTGAGAAGAGTGATGAGAGTCGAGAACGCAGAAGCCTCTACGGAGCTCCATAAAAACGAAACGTCCTTTTTTTGAGGAGCTGCGTAGGTGGCCTCGCCATGTGAGCAAAACTTTTAACGAAGCGTCGGAAGTAGGAACTCAGTCCGATAAAGCTGCGTACATCATTCGCATATTGTGGTACAGGAAAGTGTTTATGGCGCTGATTTTTGCTGGGTCTGGTTGTACACAGTCGGTGTCTACTAAATGGCCAAGTACCGTGCTTTGATGGCGTCCAATGTGACATTTGGATGAGTTGAGGTAATGGCCAGCGCGACGGAAGATGCCTACGGTGGCTGAGAAGTCGCATTTTGAATCGCATTTCTGTGATGTCGCATTTCGCGCCGCTTGCCGCCGAGCCGCCTCGACGGACGCTGGGCGCGCCTGGCGTCAGACTATAGAGGGCTCGCGTTTTGCTAACGTAGCGTCGCTGTGCCCAGCATGTGCGCACGTCAACGCTACATTGGAGTAGATTGGGCCTTCATGATGCGCTCGCCTCCGTTTTTCTAGCTCCACATATACCAAATTTGATGTTACGTGACGTCAATGGATGACGAAATGTATGGCTGGTGCAAACATGATAATCCTCACACGCGTGTCATGTAAGAACATGAAAACATAGCACGCTCATAGCGTGCTCGCGGCCGTTTGGCTAGCTCCACATACACTAAATTTGGTATCACGTGACCTGAACAGATGACGAAGGTAAACGAGACATTCAAACATGATAATCATGACACGGAAGTCATGTACAGTCATTTACCTCCACCTCGTAACGTTGTGCTGATTTTAAAGTGACATATCAACATTTCTCATTCCTGCTTCGCATATCATCGATTCCCACTGTACATGGGATCTGCCTTTCGTTTTTCATCGCAAGCTTCCATCTTACCTTCCTACCATACAAAAAGGATCAGAGTATTACTGATAGGAATCACTTGATATAACGCGCTTTCTCAATTACGTAATGAATGCGTTAAAACGTGGTCACTCTGTTGCGAAGTAGTTTACAGTAGTAACCTAAAACAATGCTACAAAATGAAATAAAGAAATAAGAGAGGAGAAAGATCTATGCCAGGTAAAACTAAAAGTGATCAGAATAAATTCATGCTATCTTCTGAAATAAATAGGAAAATATTCGTCGAAAACTATGAGAGGGTGGCCCTTCCCGGCGGCCATTTTGTGCTTGCAATGTTGTAGGTTACAGGAGCTGCTGTTAAAAACAGTAAATAGAGTGGCGATGCACTTTGCAGAAACAGCTGACGTAGCGGCGTTTCAGTGTCGACAAATGTACAAATAATTCAAGCGTTTAAAATAAAGGGGAAAGACTACGCAGAATATCGAAACTCGCGGAAGCCATAAGCGCATTCAGGATCGTGTAGGTGCGTTCAAGTTATATGAAGGAATCAGAACGTGGCCTCCGCAAATCTGACTAATCAAATTTCATGCAACTTTGCAGTTGAGATTAACTACCGCCTCCGAGCAAAACAAATTTTGCAGTAAATGAGTAAATAAATAATAAATAAATGAATAAGAATAAATGCAGTAATGACCTTGTTCAAATATTTTGAATATGAATTGAAAAAGTGCAAGAAAAAAATAAAAAGCTGGAACACACCAGAAAGCATAGAATCCTCGAACGAAACGTTCTCATTGTTGGGGCAAGTGTGGAATTTGTGACCAGCCCCTCTCCACCATGAGAGAAGTGATAATTCAGAAAACGAAGACGATGCACTTCACCTTTAAGTCTCCCTGAAAAGAACCATGCAAGTTCGGTTTTTTTTTTCAAGTGTTTCTGTTAGCGTCAATTCAGGTAGTGTTATTACATACATTGTTTGACAAAATTGAAGTTTCCCTATTTTTTTTATTTCCCAATTAGGACGTGTTACCTGCTGAGTAGGCCCTGGCCTGTATAGTTGTCTTTCTTGCTTTATAAAACCATACATTCAACCAGCTTCTACCTTTTAACAAATCAATATGATAATATAAATGTTTTATAGCGAGATTACTATGTCGCGTTTTTATTATAAACAATAGTTTATAGTGTGCAGAACAATTGTTCATGTCCAGGTAGTGAGCGTTTGAAAAACACTGAGACAATTCATTCCTTGATATAAATTTCTTGTTCTCTCTTTAAGCGAGTTGGAATGCACTGATTCGTAAGGAATCCTACTGGAACTGACCATGATGAGAATGCATCTTAGGAATCTATCTCCTTCTATATCAGTGTACATTGGAACAACGGCAACATGGACGTGATCGTACAGCATATTTTGATGTGTAAGACGTGATGAGTCAAACACAAAAAAAGAGCTGATCATGCATACACAAACATTTCAGACCTAATTTACACAAGCGCCTCTGGAGGCATGTCCAACAGGCGCAATCTTCTACATCGAACGTCTGGACAGTTTAGTGTACATAAAATATTGAGCCACAAATAACATTTTAAAAGAAAGCTGCAGACGATATTTCAGAACATGGCGCCATACTCACATAGCTTTTTCGTTTTCATGCGCATAAAGTGTGTGCGTATCAGCACGCTTAAACTTTGGGCTTGTAAGTATATTGTACATGAAAATTTGCGCTGAATAAACACACACAAGAGAAGAGGAGACACATCACGGCCACTAAGTTTCAAAACAATGTTTCTTTACAGATGTGTACTATGGTTTGGATACCACCGCCACTGTAGCTCAGTTCGTAGATGGACTGAGCCTACGAGTGGCAAGGCATAAACTTTCGTCCACTTTTACTTTTTCACATTAACATTAAAATAACACCAATAACAACGGATAGATTGTATGGCATCATTTTTTATTAGTTCTGTATAATCAGGTTTGTAGCATTGCTGCATACGACACCCCTGAATTCTTCTGCTACAAAAATATAGTAAGTGAAAGTTACGAATTATACCACGGCAATGATACACGGAAACATTATAGTTTAATGCAAGTTTTAGATAATCGATGACGTGTATGAAATAACATGGCGCATGGAGTATTTTTTCTCCCGTGCAATCCCTCCGCACTTAGCTTCCAGGGCTTTCATCGGTAGATGATCAAATAGAATGAAGTTGCAGCTTGCGACAAATCTTTGCGGCTTCATTTGTACTGGGTGGATTCTCACTTTTTTTTTGCAGCGGTTAATAACCACATTTAGTGAATCAATTTTATCAGTACTTAGAATACAGATGCAGGGCCTTTTCATGGAGAGTCCGATTTTCATGTCAAACTATATGAGGGCACCACTTCGACCTTGCCCTCTGCTCATAAAAAGCATTAAACAGTCACTGAACTCTCAAGTCCCCTTGCTTAGTAGAGTGGGTGTGTTGACGACTATTTACAGAACTAAATGGTACCAAAACCACTACATTGTTGCATCTCTCATGCAATCAATGTAATCAATTCTCAAAACTTCCTTGGGCCTTTTCGCTGCAATGTGTTAACGATTGTTGCATGCACCTACATGTAGAAGCTTTATTTGTGACGTCGCCCCTTTTGCAACTAGAAGATCAATTACCGAAGAATTTATGGTGTGTTCTGTGATATTTGCACTTTGCTACTAATGTATGTGAATCGGAAATATAGAAAGCTATATAAAATGTGAATCGGAAATACAAAAAAATAAAAAGGAATAATTTCAAAAGACAGGAAGGTGCACGAACGGACACACTAATTGAAAACGCAACAAAGACCCTTTGTTGCAGTTGTCTTATCTTGTAGAATACGACCTTGTCTAGCCGTCTTAGCATGCTCTTATAGAGCATGCATAATAAAACTTCATATTATGTTCCCTTGAGCACCAGTTCATATACATTTATTGACTTATTTTTTTTATTTATTTAATTATTTATTTATTTACTTATGCGTTCCATACTGCGGGCTTATGGTCTATGCAGGGTGGTTAGTACAAATACAAAAAAGTCGCAATGACACAACAACAATGAAGGGTGAAGAACGTTATTTTGTAGCTTCATCTCATGTATCGGTAATGCAGTTCCATTCACTAATGGTTCTCGGAACATTTAAAAAGCTAAATAGGTCAGTGTGAGCAAAATATGCTGTTCATGCGTTTGGATGAAGGTGTCGGGTGAGCCTACTAGTTAGCAGTGCCAACAAATACTGGAATGAATCTAGAGCTAGCTTTCTGTTCCAAATTGGATAAGAATTCTTATTTAGCGTTGTGCGATCGTGCCTGCGATAACAGAGTATTATTGCCTTGCATTAAATCAAAGAGTGATTGATTGATTTGTGAGGTTTAACGTCCCAAAACCACCATATGATTAAATCAAGAGTGAGCCCGACATGACGGATGTGTAGAATGTACCGTAAGGCTGCGGCAGAGCCTCACAACTCAGTCAAGCGTGGTGATGATGAGCATGAAGAAATGCCCCTCTGCACGGGAGCGAACAGCCTAACCACGTCTTAGATGGAAACGGCAGATCAAACCAATGGCATTTGTGTGCAGTGGGCCAGCCTTACTTCGCATGTGCAACAACTGACTCAAGCACTGCCAGAACGTACTGACGCGCGTATAAGAGCTGGGTAAGACGCTGTGGCCTCTCTCCATTCCACTATCTCGGCAATCATTTGATCGCGTTAGAGAACAATATTCTGCAGACGCACGATAAACCAGCGCGTTGTATACTAGTCAGAACGCGCTTGCACGCGCTAGCATGAACGGCCATGATTAAGTGGCTGTGTAAGAGGCTGTAGCCTCTGCCGCTTACACTTTCTCTCGATCACGTGATGGCGTCAGCAAACTATGCAAATACGGGATAAACCTACGTGCTCTCACATGGCGTGGCGATGAACCCGCGTGACTGTCTCCAATAAGAGTTTGGGACAATAACAGCAACAGAAACTACAGGAATGCATGGTGACGCCGATGGTCCGATCTCGCCTTTGATGAAATATTTGCGGCAACCACCTTGATGTCGCGAACTGAACAACCACACTATCTTTTCAATAATCATCATGAAAGTTGCCCAAAATGGCACCGATTAATTCGTTATCAATTTTTCGTGTAATGTTACCTCTCCACAGATTGATACATGCTGCACTGTTAAATGGAACGTCTCAAACAAAGGTGAAAACCGGCTAACGTTAAGGATATTGCCAGCAGTCTTGAATCCGTTGCAAAAGATTTCTCTGCTGAGCCAATTATTATATGACTACTGACTTACCTTCGTTTTGGAGACTGATGACATGAATTCACTTCAACAAAAGTAAAATGAACTGCCTTAGTTATGTGATTTGCGCTAGAATGCTTGGTTTCCCATGCAACAGAAATAGCACAAACCGCCTCTCTCAACACCAGACGCGTATAGATGAGACTCTGGCTAAGAGCATGTCCAATGTTGTTACCATTATTGTTTTCAGGGTTGACGTGCTTTGTACCAGTACCTTCATTTCGCTATTTTAAATTTCGCTTTATTCGGGTCTGTTGCAGTGGTGGTCATGATCCACATGTCGGCATTTTATTCCTGAAGACCTCTGTTACATCATTTTAACCGCAAACATTGAGCGACTAGCGCAGCTAAATAGTTTTTTGTTTCTCAAAGCTGCGTGCCGACCATGACGGTACGGCGTTTTCATGCCAGCGCAAGCTTACCTCGGCGTTCAAGAGGCGAACACAAGGCCAGCGCTTTAGCGTAGCCGTCAGCTTGCGGTTCAACAAGCGCGCTTTCTTTTCGTTGCGCTCCACATCGGCGTCTTCAGGGTTGAAGCAGCGTGAGAGCATCTTGAAGACGTAGACAATAGGAGCCCCGTCGTGCTGAAGTTGTATAACTAACTTCTGAAATGTAAACAAACAGCAACCTTGAGCAACTCACGCTAAGCATAAGATAATAATACGTACCCCAATATTGTCGCATATCTCATGAGGCTTCGCGTTGACGTTGTCAAGGTCGTTGCCTCCAATGTATAAAATGGCAAAATTGACACGCTGGAAGGCCATCGCACTGACAGCCTTGGCCGTGCACACAGCGTCATAACCAGCGAAACTAAATGTGCAGATCTTGACGGAGGCCTTTAAGGGAAGGCGACTCCTGCCCATAAATTTCACTTGGCGGTCGCAAATCACTACGCCGCGCAAAGAAGGCATAGCTAGCTCCACATGCAAAGACAAGGCTGACGAGGCTTGACTGTGACTGATGACTGGCACGCTGGGGAGAAGGCTGAGGAATCGTTGGATCTTTCCCTAGCTACAACAGTACCTGTATAGGGGCAGGGAGTACCTCCTATGGTAACGTCAGATCCCGTTTTGCGCAAAACCGGGAGAGTCCCAACTCCGGGCATACGCTTTCGCTTTCAGGCCGTCGAGCGCGTGCTCCACCTCTGCTCGCCACTGTCGCATAGTGGCGCAGCGAGGGTAGACTTCGGGATGCTGGCACTGAACGGCCGCGCACCCTAGGATGCTCACGAATTCATGTTTTCATGCAAGTTAATTTGCAGTCGTGCTTCGGGACGGCTTTCACGGATGCAGGCAGGATGAAAAGTAACACGAACATAGCGGCACGCTGTTTTCGCCGGGCTCGGTCAGGTTGTGCTACCGGTTTTATATATGCGTTCAAGCTTTATAGCATTCGCGTTTTATTTTCTCTTTCAAGCTATTGCAACCTTATTATTTTCGTACATCAGTGTATAATACGGCTGGGTACCACTCTGCACATCTGAATGAAAAAAATTCAGATTTTTTTTCATTTCTCATTGGTTACAAAAAAACTTGCCGGTCCCCTCATAGATTCGCATGAGACAATTAAAACAAAAACTAACCTCGTTTTCATCTGATTCAATGCACTGAATGTTTCCTGCTTCTCTCCGGGATATTTCTGCGCCCGACATTGTCTTCTTACTGCCTCAAGTATTGGAGACAAAGCTAGCTCTCTGCTCCTCAGCTGGCTATGCACTCCCATCATAATCGGCCCATTTCAACCGAGCGAAGATGTTATGTGATGCCGTCAAGTTATGTGCCATTCCGGTACGTCACAAACATTTATTATAAGTGACGTCATGTGATGAAGTTTTCGCGTAATGATGATTTATTCTATCACTCGTCGCCGGGCGCCACAAGCGACCAATTTTCGCTTTTGTTGAGGCATTTAGAGCTTTCGCTTTAATTCACTGCCCGGCTGTAGCTCCATGAAATTTCAGCTTCCACTGGTGTCCGGGAGAGTGTGGTGGCAGTAATCAGGCAGAACAATTGGTTTCCTAATAAATCTTCGTACTACACTCTAACATGTAGCCGTCATATACAACCCGAGTATTTCATAGAATATAAGTATTGGTGGCAGAAGACGGCCCTTCACGTTAGTCAACATGGCAATCGGTATCACTAAGCAGGAGTGGGCTGCATACGCGGACAGTCAACAAATGAGTATCATTAACAGCACTGCCTCGCGATCACCGCCGCGTGCAACGCTAACATTACGCCGTGAAGCTGAAGGGGAGCGCATAGACACTATACAGCCATTCGGCCTCTACTCTGCTTGCTACCGAATTGAGAGACCAGAAAGAGAAAGAAACAAAGCTAAGCAGTCCATGAGTACGCAGACGAGCTGAAGTAACTGACCAAAGGCCACATATTTCATTCGTGTCACTTTGCCTCAATTGTAGAGTCGGCATTAAACTTCAGACTTTATCAGTACCTGTTCAAAACATATGCAATTATCACAAAAATCACGCCATATATGGAGCTGTTCCTGTTTATTTCACGATGATTTCACTGTTTAGCTCTCAATTGGTGAAATCACTTGTCATAGTTCCTCATTTTCTAACACTTTCTTTTTCTCGGTGGCAACACTTGTATAGCTTTACGAAGGAAAGGGATGATGATGACCTGTATCAATGGAAGCAGTCTAGTGGCATTGTGTGCTATTTCGTGCATGAACTCCAGGCTTGCGCATTCGCTACGCCACTAGAGAGTAGCAAGCGTCAAGAAGTATTAGGCACCCAAGCTTTTAGGATTAGCTTCTGGCGCGAGTTTTCTCAAAAGGACTGTCAGATAGTAAAAAAAGCAACTCCCAGTCAAACAAACGCCGTGGTGACAAAATTATCTTCCGCGGGTTACTGGCATGACCTATCTGGTATTGGCCTAGCAGACGACGCGCGAGTGCCTCGATCAAGTAGTCGCGAATGACAAATGCCTTTGAAATAAGCTGGGTGTCCAGAACAAGTGCTTCACGATTCTAGTTTCCAAGTTTTCATTACACCTTAAACAGTGCGAATACAGTCGAAAGCCGAGCCCTGTAGCAGCTTGAAATGCAGTCGCGGCATTCGTTTGCGCGAGAGACCATGAAGCAGCATCTCTACTCCAGTTGCGGCGCTTGGCGGCGACACTCCGCACTAGCACCGACGGTCACTTCCCATTGAAATCCGCTCCTTCACCCGGGCACTGAAAAAATAGAGGAAGTGCGGACTTAACACATCGCAAAGTACTGACGTATGTGGTTATTTACGCGCCTCCTTTTTTTCCCTCTTCCTACCTCTCTCAGGCCGGCGCCACGTCCGTATTAGCCAGATGCCGTCATGTGGTACCGCTAACGGTGTTCGTTTGTTTACAATCGCTCGCGACTGCCATCTTTGCTCTCGAGGCGCGAACTTCTCCGGCACAGCATATCTGTTTTGTTGTTGTTGTTAGTGGTTCATGAAAAAAAGGAAGAAGGCACCTAATTTCTGTCTGCCTACAGGCGACACGGCGCAGTGCCTTATCTGTTTTGACGGGTACGAACTTGTCCTTCCGTGCGCGCTGTGCTGTGACAACGCCTCCTCTATTTTATATATGCTAGCCAGAAGCGCCTGATCCAGCTGTTCACGAACCTTTCCTCTAGCCCTTTCCTGCTCTCGCTCATCGCCTAGCCTTCGCGTGTGCACTGCTGTCACTGGGGACGGAGCCCCCTCATGCAGTATACCTCACGACGGAAAACACACGAAGTAGTTTTCGTTTAGTTGTGTACAGATGCGTGGAGAGGCGTCTTGCCGTCCTCGCGTTCACAATGTTGGCGGACACGATGGCTCTGTAAAAGAGAATGTGTTTTGAGATAGCGCGTCATCGTTCATGGCGCTATGCGGGCAACCAATGGGGAAGGGTCACTGCAACGCTTCAAGATGCGATGTTCCGTGATGCGGTGGCGACGTGGCTTCGAGCCACAAAAAAAAATGAGCACGAAGAAATGAATTTGACACACGTACGATATTGTAGTAAGAAACACGTCTATCGCATCTCCGAGAGAAAGCACTCGGAAGCCCGTGTGGCGCAAACAGCGCGACCCCTGATGCAGCGTCGCATCACGACCATTTCCTGAACTACAAGTTTGACAACGACTCCCGTTGATAAGCACGCGTTTGCACTGGCATTGAAATAAAGGACGCATTGGCTGTGAAATACCTTTCACCGAAAAAATACGCCGCTGTTCGTTGCAATGAGTGATTGCTGCGCCTTCTGATGCCAGAACAAGTCCAGTGATGGCCGGAAGCTCTTTATGACACCATCCGTTAAGCGCAACGCGTTGCCACAAAATATAGTTGCATAGAAGTTAGAACATCAAGTGGACATTTTCGAATTCACTTTACGAAGTACGTTACGCGTCTCTCACTATGAGTATGGTTCAATGTTTTCTCAATTTAATGCCTGCTCTGTCGCCGTAGGCAACTCCTACTTAATTGCCGGACGCCCTGATCTTTCACTAAGGTTCCAATAATTCTGCCGGGCTGTTTTTTTCTCTTTTGGTCAGCAATACATGCTTACGTGTTTTGCTTATCTTTACGCGCCGACTGGTTTGAGTTCGCAGTACTTGTTTATGCACTTAGCATGCATGCGGAAAGGCGCTCGAAATTCTGATTGCGAAACATACCAGTTTTCGCGCTGCTGTTTTGAATGAACAAACCTGTAGTGGAGCAACTCACATTAACATTGGTACTCTTCATGGGTTTTTGCTGCGTGCTCGTACAATTCAGTGAAAATTGTTCTCTGTAGCTCTCATATGGTGGATTGCCCTCGTAGAGCGGGAGCAAGTTTCCTTGCTCCGCAGTCGAGAATCGGGATTCTGCTGGTATATTCGGAGCAAGTTCGCGTTTTGCACTAGACGATTCGGAGCAACCCACTCTGTGATGGAGCGTTTCGCGTTCTCCGTCTGGCCCTGACGTGGTGGTCTAGTCGCTAAGGTACTCGGCTGCTAACGACTGAATCTCGGTGGCGGCGGCTGCATTTATGATGGAAGCGTAATGCTGTAGGCCCGTGTGCTCAGATTTGGGTGCACGTAAAGAACCCCAGGTGGTCGAAAGTTCCGGAGCCCTCCACTACGGCGTCTCTCATAATCGTATGGTGGTTTTGGGACGTTCAACCTCACATATCAATCAATCAATCAATCAATCAGCATTCCCCGTCTTGCAGAGACGGATTTCAGCGGAACTCTGAAAATGTGTTGGCGTCAATTGCGGTACAATCAGCTATAGGTTGTCTTCAGCGTTTTTTGATGTGGTGTTTGTGCAGTCACCCTGTGCACTTGTTTACAATTCTAAAATGGCGTCATTTCACTCCGCTGGATGTGCTGCTGTTGGTTTGCTTCTCGCTTTTAGCGACAGCGAGAGCGCTATCTCTGCTAGCAGTATCACCAGCGAGGACGACGAGCCGTAAGTGCCATACGAATTAGAGTATAGAAAATGTTTGCTGGCCCACCGTTTGCACGGCTGAAGGTAATCGGCTATATCGAGGAAGTTTCCCGCACATGTTTAGTGCATCTCAGAGCAACCTCAAGCGGGGCATTCACGTGTTCCACTCGCAGATATGGCTTGGCGCAATCCAAGTACTCACTCCAGGATTTCAGCGGCCGCTACAGATCTACCAGCGGAGTGCACCGTTACGGTCATCGATCTGACGGGCGACGCGCGGGGCGAGGGAAGCTATACAAAACATGCATGTCTTCGAGTCATTGGGTGTGTGTGTCGTTTAGCAACCTCAGACATACGTGCCACTTCGCATGATAATTTATTTGCTATTTTGGATAAAGGTTTATACCCGCGAGTGGAGTTCTCGCGAAGTAATCGCGTATGGTGGCACGCTGGTTCATTCATACGCTAGCTCATTCTCTCAGTGATATAGATCGTATTTGAGATACGTGCACAAGACCACTACCGAAATATAATTAGTGCGTCACACCACTTCACGAAACAACCACAACATTAAGTAAAACTTCTTTTGGGCCTAGTTGGTTCATAGCCATAGAATACTTTTACAGCGCAAACATAAAACGATCCACAAAGAAAGCGACGACACAACGTCGTCGCTTTCTTTGTGGATCGTTTTATGTTTGCGCTGTAAAAGTATATTCTATGACAACCACAACAGCTCGATTATATCAACTATATTAGATGCGCGCTTTCTGACACATTAGTAAGGTGTTAGATGCCACACCAAGCGCTAATATTGGACGTTCGCGACATCACCGTCTCACGTCAACTGCGTCAATGCGATGTCGCTTCCACAGCATGACAGTCACTGTGAAATCTTCTCTGCACATACTGTATGCCTTATATATGGTGAAACTTGCACTACCCATGCACTGATAACGAGACAGTCGCATTTTCCCTTCAGTGCTATCGCACCAGTTAAAGAAAGTTAGGCCATTTCAGCAGCCCTCAAAGGTTTGAGCAATGTTCTTTGCAGTGCAAAACTCTCCACTTCATATAACTGCGTATCTGGGTTTTTGGACACGAGGTCTGCAGGAAAGAAGCAACATACGCCGCTGCCCGCGAGCACGTCTGCCGGGCTGTCCTGGGTCCAAGGATACCCGATCCGTGGCTTCAGAGAGTGAGTAGTAGAAAACACCTGCTTGTCGCTACTTCAACACTACAAACTGGAGGGTTGGTGTACCCTCCCCTCCATCCAAATCTAACTAAAGAAGAAAGCGTGATCTTCAGACGCCTGCAAAAGAACACTTACATACATGGTGTATTAATGCAATGCCTCTACCCAACACACATGGATACTTGTGCCCGTTCTGCAGCGTACCAGGCACCCTGGAACACTTGCTCCTGGAATGCCGGTGCTATGCAAACCACATGTAACTAGAGCGGGACCAAGCACCAAGAATGAAGTCCACCTGATCGAAACGTGGGAGGCCAAACTCGTTCTCGAGGACCTGGAAGATGGGACAACTCGTCGGCCGGGCCAAGAGGGCAGTCGAGGCCAGAGGGTTCCTAAACTAAAGAACCCTCCCACTTTATGGTGATTGCAGGCCTCGCTCGGAACACTATTTCAAATAAACGTTCCATTCTCTTTTAAACGTTCCAGCCTCTGCCGCAATACGCGGCACCCCTCTTTCTACGACGAAATGTTGACAGGACCCCGAGTATTTAAAGGCTAAAACTTCCTAAAACGCCCGCTTACCAGCCTCTGTCCCAATACGCGGCACCCCTCTTTCTACGGCGACGAAATGTTGACAGGGCTCCGAGTAGTTAAAGGCTTAGAACTTCCTAAGAAAGCTCTTTTTTGCCCCACACCGAACCGCCAGTGCCAGAAGCGCCGTCTGGTCGGGAAGAATGCGTTAGTGAAAGGAAGCATACACAGACCACTGACATCGGAAAGGTGAAGGGGAGAAAGGGAGAGAGATGGAGGGGATGGAAGGAAGAGTGGAAGGGGGCGCCCGAGGGAGTCCACCTTATATTCT
>NW_023608866.1:0-23259 GCF_013339725.1 Rhipicephalus microplus | reverse complement strand
TTGGTGCACTAGAAAGTACACCCAGCACTCGAAAAGTTTAGGTGGGTCGGACTTTGCTTTCACCTCTGATGACAGACAGTACTGTGGTGTAACTGTGCTTGCAGATGACTTTACCAGGAGGGATTTCGCTTGTTTAAGGACAAGTGAAAGTGAAAACATCCAGCACAACAAACTTCATTTGCTATTTTTTTTATTCAAAGTGAAGATGAAGTCTCAATAGGAGCAGGTTCGCTCTGATATTAATGGGTTCATTTTGCATTTTCAAATGTTAGTAAAGGTGATGTTGCACAACAGTTCATTGTGAAGCATAATGAGAAATTATGTGTACTGAATCCCCCCAGAAAAAGTCTACAAAGGCAGATGCTGTCCTTATTGCAGTACTTGTCCACACTGAGCCAAGTAGCAGTACCCAGCAGCATTTCAGCTCCGGTCACCGATCCACATTGCTTCAGGGGGCAGCCTCTAAGTGCAGGAGGAGAGAACAAAATGGTTTTTAAATTTTCAGTTCAGCAACCTGCTGTATAGTGACATTTTTACTTGTTTTCCAGAACAGTTACACGTGAAAATAAGGTTGTGGAAAAAGTCAGCACTATTAGGTGTGTCAACATCACAACACAAGTCATAGATATGGCATAACATTGGGTACAAGAACCGACAGCTGCACAAGTGACTAAATCAAAGAATGAACTCAAGGAATGGAAGCATAGGGAGGTTTGCGTTGTTTAAAAAATTGTGCTCGCAATAATGAAGATTAATAACACTTGGCTTTTCCAGGTACTGTTTCTTATCACACTTTTTAGTTGGACTGAGAATGAAACCAATTAGGCAATCCAGATGGACATACAAACTGTTACAATGACATGTATTTATTTATACCTGAAGTGATGGAAATGGAAGAAGGGTTGCTGTACCAACACGTAGCTACTCCAGAGATAATACTCCTACATCCTTCCTGTCACTTTCGCGTAAAGATATCAATAGTTGGCTTACGCTTTTCACAAAATACATCGCTCCTGTGTTTGTACTGATTTACGCATGGCCATGGAGGACAATGCCGTGTGGTGGTGTTTAGCTGTAAATGGCAGAGCATGTCGAGATAGAAGCACTGAAGGCCACCCTAGCAAGAAAGCTGTAAGCGTACAGCTTGACGAGGCTAGGGGGCCGCAACCAGGCAACAGCAGCAGTGCACACTTGTGTAGTACAAACAACGTTTATTGTTGTAAATATATATCAATGCATGCATGCGCACTGTGAACAGGTTAGAATAAGTGTAAATAGTGAATGATGTGACCGCCAAGAAAGTATTCTGTTACAATGCGAAAAAATGAATATAAAGAAAAGTAGCAGTAAAAGAAAGAAAAAGAAGAAAGAAGAGCATGCATGTGATGACTATATTTTAAAAAGCATAGATAAAAGGTAAATTTGCAAGCTTTAGGCATAAACTTGAAATTTATCAAATAGAAAGACACCAAGCAAGTGCTTGCATCGTAATGATTTACGTACTTTTGTAAGTGATTTAATTGTATGGGTACATTGTTCTACTACTACAATTGCATAGGAGGGAACGACCCATGGCCTAGGGAGCTTCGCCCCTAAAAGAAATAACCCTGTGGGGTCTAGTTGTTCGAGGCATGGGTCCCTGCCTAAATGGCGGCCAGTAGCCCTCAAGTCCTGGAGTCGTTTTTGACCAGCTGGATGGCTCAGAGTTGTTCTTCTGGATTAGAGCTTAGCAGTATGGCCTCCCATTGTTCACCATTGTCTATTTTGCAACCGTGTAGAGACACCTGAGGTCAAGCGCACAGAACGTGTCTCAGGTCTGCCAATCCCTTGCATATCTGACTTTTGCCATTCTATTGGTCTGGGTAATAATTGCTGGAGGCCAACGGTTTCAAATAAGTGTTGGTTTCGAGAAGGTGCCAGACCACCATCTACAAAATAGGGTTTCGTGTGTGCAGGAGAGGCCTGAGACTGGTTTTGTTGCCTACGAATGCCAAAGACCTCAAAGGTAGAAAGAGGCAGATAAAGTGTGGTGGACAAATGGTCGCCGCGGCACTCGATCAGGCATTAGGGGCTTCCGACCTCATCTTCTAGGCCAGTCGTGCTATGTGGATGCCACCGGGCCCACAAGGATGATGCGATGATTCCACACTGCTGGTGGTACCCTATGAGGAGTAGGTATCAAAAGCATCTGCAACGTACCTTCTTGCAAGATTGAGACAAACAAGTCATTGTGCTGCATGGCTCATCTGTTTGCTGAAACAGCATGATTGTAAATGTCCTCAGAACGTGGATGCTTGAATGTCCACCATAAAAAATTCGTCGTACGGTCTAGCGCCTGTTTTCGGTGCAGCGATTCGACATGAATAAGTCGTAGACTACTTCGTAAGCATTGAACTGCGAGTGTGCAATGTAGTGCATAGACATTTCCAAGGAAGGATGTGCTTCGCATTTTTCCCCAAGGCTAAAAAAATACTGTCACTCGTGAAGTTTTAAGTTTTTGTGTATTGCATCAGTTGCCGGTGTCTATAATTTTGCATAGAGCACAATATAATATAAAGTAATTTCTTATGCCTACTGGCTTGGCTCTGCACGTCTGAGATCCTGGGCCCATGAACCTTCAGAGCCGTTAAAACTAGACATGCTTGAATACTCTAGCGCAAAAGAATATGTACACTCCTGGTGAACGTACGACTTTGAAGTGGCTTATAAACACCTGGTGCAAAATATGTGACGTGATTCCGTACTTAAACCACTAGAAGCGGCTCTACCATGCAAGCTGAATACAGATGAATCACAATACTGAATAGGGATGATACTCTATTAGTGAGATGTCTTATAACAGACTGCCCAGTAGTTGCCAACTTCATGTGGTTGGTTACCGCAGCTATACGTCTAACAAAGTGAAGGTGAATTTCACAATAGAGAAAGAAGCACTGGTCATCCTAAAGGCACGCAGAAGCTTCAACAAAAGACGGTGGCACAGTATCCATATTGGGGATCCCACTTGCTAATGTGTAAAACAGTAAATGGTGTCAAGCTTTGAGAAGAAACTGAACCTCTAAAACTGCGACAAGCACAGGATCTTTATAGTAACAACTGTTATTCCGGTGGTCATAACGGCATCTGGTGGACGTATATGAAGCAAACCGAGCAGTTCACATGACGCAGTATAATAGAAGACACAAAAAGATAAGTATAATCTTATCATGAGTGCCAAATTAATAAAGTTTAGGCACCTCACTCAACAAATGGTACAGTGAAAACACTTTCCTACACAGTCGATGGTCATTCACATGGACTTCAAAAAACTTCGTAAAAAATGCAAAGGTTATTGCTTGTAAAAGGATGATGGCAGCTAAAGCATAAAAGGCGACATCAACAGTCTGATCTCCTTTCTAAACTAAATATGTCACATACGGCAAATGAATGTCCCAATCCTGGTGGTCTGGCACAACGTATTTGGCAAGCATATCGGTTAGGGTCCTGTTGAGGCGCTCCATGAAGCCATTTGACTGGGGATAGTACGAATTAGTAAATTTGTGCTTGGTATGGCAAGACCTCGGGATTTCGTGAACTACAGCTGATAAAAACTTGTGGCCACGGTCGGCGAGAAGTTGGCGGGCAGCACCGTGCACTAATATTATGTCGTACAGCAGAAAGTCCGCAACGTCGGTAGCGCAACTGGTCGGGAGTGCTCGTGTGATTGCGTACCACGTCGCCTAGTCTGTGGCAAGAGCAATCCATTTATTTCCGGCTGGGAAGAGTGGAAAAGGGCCCAACATGTCGAGACCAACTCGAAAGAAAGGTTCAGTGGGAACGCCGATCGGCTGAAGGTAGCCGACTGGGAGGGCAGATGGCGTTTTGCGACGCTGGCAGTGCTCACAAGCGGCGACCACGCGCGCCAAGTCGCCCGTAACAGTCCACAGGCCTCACAGGCGCACCAATGACAGCTATACATTACTCACTACAGGGACGTGCACTTTTACCCCGAGTTCTCTCGTGCTCCTCTGGTCACCCACTCGTCCTGTGGGACTGTCTGAGGAACTGTTGTCGCCTTACACAGGACCATTCCGTATCGTTCGCTAAGTGACAGACGTCACGTACGAAATTGTCCCAACCGATCCAACAAAGTCATCGTCAGATCCAAGCGACACCGTTCACGTGGCTCGGCTAAAGCCCTATTATCCCCCTTCGACATCATCTGTGTAGATTTAGCACCGGGAAGGTGCTTCTACCGCCGGGGGTTAGGATACATAACAGCCGCTAAACGCGGCTGCATGAAAGAGGAGGACGAAGTTAGTTTTTGTTTGATGCTGGGCTGGGGCCATCTTACTCGTCGAGTTCTGTGTGTTGTAAATAGATTATTAAGAAAGTTACTCGTAACAATATGTTTGACAAATAGTCAGTTAGTATTAGTGAGAGACAGTGAAACAAATTCATAGAGTCATCAACCCGAAAATTGGGCGAACCAAGAGATAATTGCTCTCAGGTTTACTGCTCCATGCAATTCAGCAAATATTGAGCTAGTAAAGTAGGCTAATTGAGACAAAAATTAGTAAACAAGCATGTTCCAAACTTTCCAGAAGGATGGAAGAGCCGCCTTAAAATGATGCAGCTCATCATGCACAGCCATAAAAAGCATCTCTGGGATGCACATCATTCCTTATTTATTTCATTTATTTTTACATACTGCAGCTTCAATGAGGCTATTGCAGAAGCGGGAAAAAAAAGCAAGGACAGCAAGAAAAAATCAATATTCATGAACACACTTTTCACTGCTCCTGGAAAGCAGAAAGTACAGAAAGAGAGTGCAAAGGAAATTCGATGAAAAATAGAATACAAGAAACTGTACCGAAAATTGAGGTTCGGGAATTGGTGCAAGTGATGAAAGAATTTCGAAACTTGGGAGCGAGTCACGGAGGGCCATTCTCTTTTGTCAAAATAGGAAGCCAGCAGGGACATTTGAATACTGCCCGGTACGTTGGCCTCAATGGTATACCTTCAAATTGGCCTCCACAGCCAATATTCTGAAGGAGTACGACACCACTTTTTCGAGGCGAGTTTACTCTGCCATACGAATCTTATGGATACAAAGATGACTCTGAGCAAGTGAGAAGCAAATAAAATCTTGATAAGATATTGTTGCGTATATGCACGAAGAAAAAGAAGCGTATACGGTGAACGCACTGGTGGCGCAGAGCGAGAGAAGAAGAGGAGGATCAGGAGGATCTTTAACCAGTCGGCCGCTTCTGAGCTGCCCCTCACGACCTAATAAACGGCCCCTTTCAACGTCTACCAGTCTCTTTTAAACGTAACAGAGTGGTGGAGGAGCTGGGTAAGCGCTTCAACTACGGAACGATCGCTGCCACAGCTTCGACGAAGCCGTCGACTTGCTGGTCTCCCACCATCTGCCGTGAGTGACTTCGACATGCCCGAAGAAGCAGGCGTTTCCAGGACGGCACCATCTGGCCCGCATCCGTACTACCGAGTTCCACCGCCCTTCGGAGGAAAAGCCGAAGAAGATGTCGACGCCTGGCTCACCAAGTACAAACGTGTGGGCAAGTCCAACGGTTGGGATGCAGCCGCTATGCTAGCCAACGTAGTGTTCTCCCTTACCGACACCGCACTGGTATGGTACGAGAACCACGAGGACGCACTCACGACGTGGGATCTTTTTGTTGAAGAGCTCAGGGCGTGTTTCGGCGACTCGGTTGCTAGAAAGAAGCGGGCTGAGCAAACACTGTCGCAACGGGCACAGCTGCCAGGTGAGACATGCACCACTTACATAGAAGAAGTGTTAAGGCTGTGCAAGGTGGTCTGTGCTACCATGTCGGAAGAGGACAAAGTAGGGCATCTGCTCAAAGGGATAGCTGAGGACGTGTATAATTTTCTAATTGGAAAAGAAAGCCTCAGTTCTGTGTCCGACGTCATTCAGCATTGCCGAACGTTTGAAACGCTCAAGATGCGTCGAATTGCGCCCAAGTTTGGTCGGCTGGCTAACGTTACAACTGTTGCCAGTGTGGACACGAATCCTGGCCTCGACCTTTTTTCTACAATTCGACAGATTGTTCGTGAGGAACTGTCCCACCGAGAAATGTCGTGTTCGACAGCTGACCATCGCGAGTTGTGTCTGCCACGTGAGGCTATGGATGTGCCTTCTTTGACCCCATGGCAACCGACGATGAGCGCGGCAACTGTGGAGTACAGCCCAGTACAACAGTCAAGGATGACAACCAGACTTCCCGCGTTACGGTATGACCGACGCTCTCAGCGCATGCCTCCTCGACACCCGACGTCTCGGTACGACTCACCCAACCAGTACATTCGTCGCACAAGAGCAAATGATGATGCTCTATTCATCGACGAGCGACCGACGTTTCGACCTCGGCCGGTGTGCTATTCCTGCGGTGTGCGAGGCCACATATCGCGATTTTGCAACCGTCGGGTGACTCCTCGGTATCACCAACCATCTGACTTTTCACGACCCTTCGAACAGCCTCATGGTGTCCGGCGGCCGGCCCACATACCACCTGATGACAACTATTGGCCCAGCAGCTTCCGCAACCACTCCCCGGCATCTGACAGGAGTTTAACGCCCCCACCGCGACCTCGTGCTCATCGTTCTCCTTCACCGCTGCGTCGCAAAGCGCCCTCTTCGCCACCGGAAAACTAGCCAGCGCGGCCAATGGGGGTGAGGTCGCTGGAAACGTGCTACTGAGAGAAATACCTCCTGTGTGTATGTTTAAAAACAAAGTGCGTGTTTTCGTGGATCATGTGCCCTTGATGGCCTTGGTGGACACAGGTGCAACGATTTCCGTGATGAGTGCTTCCTTTAAAGATGTGTTAGGGCGGAAAGTTGTTTTTACCTGGGATGAAACTTCGACGTTTTGTGGAGTGAGTGGAGAGCCATTGCGCGCTATTGGTGTGTGTAGTGCTGAGGTATTTTTGGGAGGCCTTATGATAACGACAGAGTTTGCGATTATTCCTCGGTCGACACATGATGTCATTCTCGGCATGGACTTCTTGCGAGATTGTGGTGCCACTGTAGACTGTCGCACGGGGAAAGTCTTTGTGAGTGGCCAGATGCCTTCAGAACTTCTGGACACTCCGGCAAATGACCAAACTACGCTGCGTGTCTGTGGCGATACGGTCATACCTGCGTTGTCTACCGTACGTGTTCCTGTTGTTTGTCGCGGCGCGGATTCTGACAGCTTCGATGCGAGCGTAGAACCAATGCACATAAACTGCGTGAAGAAGAATGTGTTGGTTCCCCATTGTGTGGTGTCGATTGATGGCGGACGAACTGGCCTATGGACTGTAAACTGTTCCTCTGAGCCCGTGACATTACCCAATGGTCTGAAATTAGCTTCGGTCAGCAAAGAACACGTGACCTTATCAGTGGTCGAGCTCACAGACGTGCCGGAAGAACGTGACGGAACTGGTTGTCACAATTTGGACGGGGCGCTTATGGCAACGATAAATAAGTCGCTTAGCTCAAGCGAGCGCCAAACTTTATTGAATGTGCTGTTGAGGAACGTTTCGGTATTTGACTTTGCGCAGAAGGGCAAAGTAACCCCTATCCCCCTGTCTCGAACGCGCCATACCATCCACACTGGCGCGGCAAGTCCGATTCGCCAAAAACCATATCGTGTTTCCCCGTCAGAAAGACAAATTATCAACGACCAAGTGCAGGAAATGATGCAAAAGGGAGTGGTACAAGAGTCAGCCAGTCCGTGGGCAGCACCGGTAATCCTCGTTAAGAAGAAAGATGGATCTTGGAGATTTTGCGTCGACTATCGCCGACTGAATGCCGTGACAAAAAAGGACGTATACCCGCTGCCACGTATAGAGGACGCAATAGACTGCTTACATTCGGCCTCTTATTTTTCCTCCGTGGACTTACGATCCGGCTATTGGCAAATTCCGATGCACCCAGAGGACAAGGAAAAGACTGCCTTTGTAACCCCTGATGGGCTCTTTGAATTCAACGTGATGCCATTTGGACTGTGTAATGCACCGGCCACGTTCGAGAGATTTATGGACACCATCCTGCGTGGCTTGAAGTGGAACATTTGCATGTGCTACCTCGACGATGTCGTCATCTTTGGCCGCACGTTCAGTGAACACAAGTCTCGTCTGGATACCGTTTTGAACTGCATCCGAAACGCTGGCCTAATTTTAAACTCGAAGAAATGCCACTTCGGAGACCGCCAGACGCTTGTGCTCGGGCATCTCGTTGACAAGGGTGGCATCCGCCCTGACCCCCAGAAGACAGCAGCAGTTGAGGCGTTCAATGCGCCGCGTTCCGTCAAGGAGCTTCGTAGTTTCCTGGGGCTTTGTTCATACTTCCGCCGCTTTATTCCGAAGTTTGCTGACATTGCGTACCCTCTCACATGCCTCTTACGAAAGGACAATTCTTTTGAGTGGACTCCGGAGTGCGATTCTTCATTCCGCCAATTGAAGTTTTTGTTGACGTCACGACCCGTCCTTCAGCACTTCAGTCCTTCTGCTCCGACAGAGCTTCATACGGATGCTAGCGGCATAGGTATTGGAGCCGTCCTAGTACAACGTTACGGTGACCGCGAACACGTCATCGCATACGCAAGTCGCTCCCTAAGCAGGCCGGAACAAAACTACACTGTTACCGAACAAGAATGCCTGGCGGTATTATTTGCAATTCAGCGGTTTAGGTCTTACCTGTACGGACGCCCATTCACAGTCGTAACCTACCACCACTCGTTGTGTTGGCTTGTCAACCTTCGTGACCCTTGTGGCCGCCTTGCGCGCTGGGCACTCCGGCTACAAGAATACAGTTTTACCGTCGCTTACAAGAGTGGTCGTCGACATGCTGACGCGGACTGTCTTTCACGTATGCCACTTAGCACAACAGATTGTGAATCCGATGACCTTGACCAGCTTGTAGCGTCTGTGTCGCCTACGTTCCCGGACTATCCCACTTTCAGAGCAGAACAGCGGAAAGATGCTAAACTAGCACCACTATTCACCGCTGCATCCGCTTCCACTAGTGCACGCCGTTTCTGTATGCGTGATGGACTGTTGTTCAAAAGGAACCTCTCCAGCAGTGGTGCGCGTTTCCTTCTAGTGGTCCCGGAGAGCCTGCGAACAGTTATTATGAGTGTCATGCACGACGACCCTACATCTGGACATTTAGGTTTGGCGCGGACGCTTCACCGGACTAAAGAGCGCTTTTATTGGCCTGGTATGCAGAAGTCTGTTGAGAGTTATGTGGCAAGCTGCATGCAATGTCAGCGTCACAAACGTCCATCAACTGGTCCAGCTGGTCTTCTACAGCCGGTGCCTACTCCAAGCGCACCTTTCGAACAAGTGGGCATTGACTTTCTGGGCCCCTTCTTAAAATCGGCTAAGGGTAACCGGTGGATAATTGTTTGCGTCAACTACCACACACGCTACTGCGAGACGGCAGCCGTCCCCTCCGCAACTGCCAGTGAAGTCTCGTCGTTTTTGTTACAGTACGTCATCCTCCGACATGGCCCACCTCGCCTGATTATCAGTGATCGTGGACGACAATTCACAGCGGATGTCGTGGAGGAGCTACTCCGTTTATGTGAATCCCGCCTGCGTCACTCGACACCATACCACCCCCAAACTAATGGGCTGACGGAGCGTACCAACCGCACCATTATCAATATGTTGTCTATGTATGTCTAATGCGACCACAAGAACTGGGTTGACGTACTCCCGTTCATTACTTACGCGTTCAACACCGCGAAGCATGAGATTACAGGCTATAGCCCTTTCTTTTTACTTTATGCACGTTCGCCCCGGCACCCAATCGACACAATATTGCCTTTCTGTGACCACGACAACGTCACTGTCGCCGAGACTCTCTGCCTCGCCGAAGAGGCGCGTCGCATAGCTCGACTACGCACATTGGCATCACAAGACAAAGCGAAGGCACGCTATGACATTCACCATCGACCAGTGATTTATCGCCGTGGTGATCTGGTGTGGTTGTGGACTCCGATGCGCAAGCGCGGGTTATGCCAAAAGTTTTTGGCCACTTACGATGGACCTTTTGTCATCGTCGACAGACTTACAGAGGTCAACTATGTAATAGCTCGTCTCACGGCGAGTGGTCGACGAGCTGCCAAAACTCAAGTGGTTCATGTTGCGCGCCTGAAACTGTACATGCCACGACAACTTGACTGACTCGTCCGGCGGCCTTCGTCTGCGCAGAGAGGAATGTTGCGTACATGCACGAAGAAAAAGAAGCGTATACGGTGAACGCACTGGTGGCGCAGAGCGAGAGAAGAACAGGAGGATCAGGAGGATCTTTAACCAGTCGGCCGCTTCTGAGCTGCCCCTCACGACCTAATAAACGGCCCCTTTCAACGTCTACCAGTCTCTTTCAAACGTAACAATATATTATTTCTTATAAAAAGTTCAGTTTTCCCGAGACACATCAGGCCATTCTATGGACTTCATGCTGCATTCTGGCTAGTTGTGATGACATCAGGTACCAAAATGGCCACTCAGCGTCACAAAAAGTAAATGATTACTTGTGGGCCGGCAGTGGAGCGAGTTTCAGGATTTCTCACACAAGCACATATGTCGAGAAGCTCATCTTGTGTTACGATGTCAAGGCACTGTAGAAATGGAAACTAGCTTTCAAAAGCATGCCATAATTACGTTTGCAGAGTGCACTTGCACTTTGCAGTACATTTTATAGATCCTTGAAGGCTGGGCCCTTTCATTTGACGCAAGAAAATGAAAAGTTTGCTGTCAGTACCCTTTTACCATCCCAGGAGCTTTGAAAACAAGTGCTGTGGGAGTGAAGCAAGCTTAAGCAGTTGCAAAAGACGAATGATTTCTTGCTTGGGAAACTGGGAGGACTGAGGTATTAAAATAAATCAGTTAGAAATGACGACAAGAAGAGTGCTGTTTCCCTGCATTATGTGCAGTCTCTTTATATACATACCACCTGTTAGCAACTTGTACGATAGGCCAAGGTCAGTATGCATTGAAAGAAAAACGTGAACTTTTCCAAGACCATCAAAATTTGAATGTAATGCATAACAAATATGTGTCAACAGCAGTGGCGGATGTAGAGGGGGGGTGGTAGGGGCGATCGTCCTCCCTCCTCCCCCCCAAAGCCTATAATTAAGGGCCACCTATAAGGACCGCCTCTTCAGTGCTCGCCCTCCACCTGCTATCACCCATTGGGACAAATGGGTGGGGTCCCTTTGAGCGCACATTAACAGTATTTGTGCAATGATAGAGTTTTCATACTAGTAAAAACAAAAAAGTAATGACCACGTCCACACCTCTCCGGCGTTACTTTAAGCGATCGCCCCCCCCACCCCCCACCCCGGCCTAAATGAGTGGCCGGATCCGCCCTTGGTCAACAACGTAGCATTGTGCCATTTTGTTAGTTACACCTTTGAGTATATTTGTGGTTATATTGTTAACATAATATACATAAATAACACATTATATTATCTGTCACCCTGAGGTGCAATGATGTTATTCTTTTGCATGGAGCCAGAACTAGCCGTGGTGCAATGGGCCCAGGTAATTTCTCAGCAAGGTGCTGCAAATTAACAGATTATTAGAAACAGATAATTCACAACTCTACAGCTAGTGTAGCATTCTCTGTCATGTGCACTCCGCACACTGTCATAATTCCTTCGCCTTGCGCGAGCATGCATTGTCTGTAAAAAAGGATCGAATGCCGAGGAGGGTGCATTTTGAACACTACGCGCTACTTCTGCAGCTGGTTATCTCTCTATTCACAGGACATTTGTCAATTAATTGATGCATAATGAATGCAAGCTCAAAGCACTAACTGAGGTGATTTGTATACATGATCACTAGATCGTAAAGATTCACACATGCCTTCACCAAAATACACAGCGGTTTTGCAGTGAAGCCTCAATAAACACGTGCGTACTTTTGTTATTATATTGCTTTGGACAAACACTCAAAGCTGTGGGTCTCAGTTGACTTTTTTTAAACAATAATTCCTATAAAGTCTATGCGCACTAAAGGCACTGTGCAACAGCAGAAATGCGCCCCAAGATCGAGTGGTGTCACTGCCTGGTGGCCACTGGCTGAAGCGCACCTAGTGAAGATTTCTCCCGGCGTTTTCTGCTATCCACATAGGCTAGCAAGTTCGCATACGTCATGCTCGTGCTCAAAGGGCAGTTGATCCCACTCTGTTAGCGCAAGAGTAACTCCCTGTACTGCTATTGCCTAGCACTGTCTACAGAAGAATTTGGCCTTACTCGCCTGTATATGTACCACAATAAGATGAGGTAGAGCACTTGGCGAGATTGATGTGTATCATCGTCGTAGCCTCTCTTCGCCAGGACCATGTCGGTGTAGGCGCCGCTTTTTAGCTGAAGCTTATCGTAAAGTGCACTAGGCGTCGCCCCAAACATGGCCAATAATTAATATTGTGTGAATGCAGTGTTTTAGCGAATGAGGGATAAACTAAATTTTTGCATTGCTGTTAGGTATCTACTTAAAAAAATGTGACGTTCTTGCTTATCGGCTATAACGACGACGAGCCTTAATTGTGCTTGAGATAACCTGGTACTGTACGTTCCTAGTCCTATGACAGTGCTGTATAGTAAACACTGACATTTCGTTACTTCAATTGAATAACACGAAGCTGATTAAACTTGAGTTGCCATTTGCAATTTTAGCATTAGGCGATATATTTATACAGACAGACCCATGTTCTTTTCAAAGGTGAACACTTGGCAGAAGTCTGCCTGGTTGGAATAGGAATGAGGCAATTAGAAAACTCCAACCAAAAATTGTATTCAGAAAACCACCGTTTCGAAGCCAGATCAAGCGCTGACTCAAGCGCTGTAATACAATTTTTGGTAGGAGTTTTATGATTGACCCACCCTTGTTCTTAGATTTGGGTTCGCTTAAAAGACGCCAGATTGTCAAAATTATTCCAGCCGGCGTGCCTCACATAAGACGTAGAATTTCAAGGAGAACATCGCTTTTTTCTTTCACATTATCTTGAGAGCTTTTGTGGAGTTGTGCTAGACGGATGGAAAAAGTGGACACACATTCGCTTGAAGAAAACATACAAACTTTGTGCCGTCAATTACACGAACCTTTACATCACTCTGATGCAGATAATAAATATAAGAAAGCTACGGGCTGAACTATGACCTTTTTATTCTGTTATAGGAGTGAGAACAAGCACGCGTAAGCATTGTAAGTCACATCGCTTTCCTGAATAACCTTATCCACTGTCCTACGTTTATTCCATGAAGAAATGATTGAATGACCTTTTTATTCTGTTATGGGAGTAACAACAAGCGCACGCAAGCACTGTAACTCACGTAGCTTTCCTGAATAAACTTATCCACTGTCCTACGTTTATTCCATGAAGAAATGATTAAATTACCTTTTTATTCTGTTATAGTAGTAAGAACAAGCGCGCGTAAGCACTGTAAGTCACGTAGCTTTCCTGAATAAACTTATCCACTATCCTACCTTTATTCCATGAAGAAATGATTAAATTACCTTTTTATTCTGTTATAGGAGTAAGAACAAGCGCGCGTAAGCACTGTAAGTCACGTAGCTTTCCTGAATAAGCTTATTCACTGTCCTACGTTTATTCCATGGAAAAATGATTAAATGACCTTTTTATTCTGTTATAGGAGTAAGAACAAGCGCGCGTAAGCACTGTAAGTCACGTAGCTTTCCTGAATAAGCTTATCCACTGTCCTACGTTTATTCCATGGAAAAATTATTAATAGATCTTTTATTTCTGTTATAGGAGTAAGAACAAGCGCGCGTAAGCACTGTAAGTCACGTAGCTTTCCTGAATAAGCTTATCCACTGTCCTACGTTTATTCCATGGAAAAATGATTAAATGACCTTTTTATTCTGTTATAGGAGTAAGAACAAGCGCGCGTAAGCACTGTAAGTCACGTAGCTTTCATGAATAAGCCTATCCACTGTCCTACGTTTATTCCATAAAGAAATGATTAAATGACCTTTTTGTTGTGGTATAGGAGTAAGAACAAGCGCGCGTAGGCACTGTAAGTCACGTAGTTTTCCTGAATAAACTTATCTACTGTCCTATGTTTATTCCATGAAGAAATGATTAAATGACCTTTTTATTCTGTTTTTGGAGTAAGAACAAGTGCGCGTAAACACTGTAAGTCACATCGCTTTCCTGAATAAACTTATCCACTGTCCTACGTTTATTCCATGAAGAAATGATTAAATGACCATTTTATTCTGTTATAGGAGTAAGAACAAGCGCCCGTAAACACTGTAAGTCACGTCGCTTTCCTGAATAAACTTATCCACTGTCCTACGTTTATTCCACGAAGAAATGATTAAATGACCTTTTTTGTTGTGGTATAGGAGTAAGAACAAGCGCGCGTAGGCACTGTAAGTACCGTACCTTTCCTGAATAAACTTATCCACTGTCCTACGTTTATTCCATGAAGAAATTAATAAACGACCTTTTTTATTCTGTTATAGGAGAAGGAACAAGCGCGCGTAAACACTGTAAGTCACGTCGCTTTCCTGAATAAACTTATCCACTGTCCTACGTTTATTCCATGAAGAAATGATTAAATGACCTTTTTTATTTTGTTATAGGAGTACGAACAAGCGCGCGTAGGCACTGTAAGTCACGTAGTTTTCCTGAATAAACTTATCTAATGTCCCATGTTTATTCCATGAAGAAATGATTAAATGACCTTTTTATTCTGTTATAGGAGTAAGAACAAGCGCGCGTAAACACTGTAAGTCACGTCGCTTTCCTGAATAAACTTATCCACTGTCCTACGTTTATTCCATGAAGAAATGATTAAATGACCTTTTTGTTGTGGTATAGGAGTAAACAAGCGCGCGTAGGCACTGTAAGTCACGTAGCTTTCCTGAATAAACTTATGCACTGTCCTACGTTATTCCATGAAGAAATTAATAAATGACCTTTTTATTCTGTGATAGGAGTAAGAACAAGCGCGCGTAAGCACTGTAAGTCACGTAGCTTTCCTGAATAAACTTATCCAATGTCCCATGTTTATTCCATTAAGAAATGATTAAATGACCTTTTTATTCTGTTTTTGGAGTAAGAACAAGCACGCGTAAGCATTGTAAGTCACGTAGCTTTCCTGAATAAACTTATCCACTGCCCTACGTTTATACTAAGAAGAAATGCATAAATGACCTTTTTATTCTGTTATAGGAGTAAGAACAAGCGCGCGTAAGCACTGTAAGTCACTTAGCTTTCCTGAATAAGCTTATCCACTCTCCTACGTTTATTCCATGAAAAAATGATTAAATGATCTTTTATTTCTGGTATAGGAGTAAGAACAAGCGCGCGTAAGCACTGTATGTCACGTAGCTTTCCTGAATAAACTTATCCACTGTCCTACGTTTATTCCACGAAGAAATGATTAAATGACCTTTTTGTTGTGGTATAGGAGTAAGAACAAGCGCGCGTAGGCACTGTAAGTCACGTAGTTTTCCTGAATAAACTTATCTACTGTCCTATGTTATTCCAAAAATAAATGAATAAATGACCTTTTTATTCTGTTATAGGAGTAAGAACAAGCGCCCGTAAACACTGTAAGTCACGTAGCTTTCCTGATAAACTTATCCACTGTCCTACGTTTATACCATGAAGAAATGTATAAATGACCTTTTTGTTGTGGTATAGGAGTAAGAACAAGCGCGCGTAGGCACTGTAAGTCACGTAGCTTTCCTGAATAACTTATCCACTGTCCTACGTTTACTCCATGAAGAAATGATTAAATGACCATTTTAATCTGTTATAGGAGTAAGAACAAGCGCCCGAAACACTGTAAGTCACGTCGCTTTCCTGAATAAATCTTATCCACTGTCTACGTTTTATTCCATGAAGAAATGATTAAATGACCTTTTTGATTTTGGTATAGGAGTACGAAACAAGCGCGCGTAAGCACTGTAATTCACGTAGCTTTCCTGAATAACTTATCCACTGTCCTACGTTTATTCCTGAAGAAATGATTAATAACCTTTTTGTTGTGGTATAGGAGTAAGAACAAGCGCGCGGTAGGCACTGTAAGTCACGTCGCTTTCCTGAATAAAACTTATCCACTGTCCTACGTTTATTCCATGAAGAAATGATTAAATGACCTTTTTTATTTGTTTATAGGAGTACGAACAAGCGCGCGTAAGCACTGTAATTCACGTAGCTTTCCTGAATAAACTTATCCACTGTCCTATGTTTATTCCATGAAGAATTATTAAATGACCTTTTTATTCTGTTATAGGAGTAAGAACAAGTGCGCGTAAGCACTGTAAGTCACGTCGCTTTCCTGGAAAAAACTTCTCCACGTCCAAACGTTTATTTCACACGAAGAAAATGAATAAATGAACTTTTCATGCTTTTATAGGAGTACGAACAACCCTCGAAGCACTGTAAGTCACGGTCGCTTTTCCGGAATAAAATTATCCACTGCCTACTTTCTTCCACGAGAAATGATTAAATGACCTGTTTGTTGGGTATGGAGTAAGACAAGCGCGCGTATGCACTGTAAGTCCACGTACTTTCCGAAATAAACTTATCCACTGTCCTACTTTAATCCCATGAGGGAATTAATAAAATGACCTTTTTATTCTGTGATAGGAGTAGAACAAGCGCGGCGTAAGCACTGTAAGTCCGTAGCTTCCTGAATAAACTTTATCCACTGTCCTACGGTTTTTATATCCATGAGAATGATGTAAAATGACCCCTTTATCTGTTATAGGAGTAAGAACAAGCGCGCGTAGGCACTGTAAGTCACGTAGTTTTCCTGAATAAACTTATCTACTGTCCTATGTGTATGCCATGAAGAAATGATTAAATGACCTTTTTATTCTGTTATAGGAGTAAGAACGAGCGCGCGTAAACACTGTAAGTCACGTCGCTTTCCTGAATAAACTTATCCACTGTCCTACGTTTATTCCATGAAGAAATGATTAAATGACCATTTTAATCTGTTATAGGAGTAAGAACAAGCGCCCGTAAACACTGTAAGTCACGTCGCTTTCCTGAATAAACTTATCCACTGTCCTACGTTTATTCCACGAAGAAATGATTAAATGACCTTTTTGTTGTGGTATAGGAGTAAGAACAAGCGCGCGTAGGCACTGTAAGTCACGTAGCTTTCCTGAATAAACTTATCCACTGTCCTACGTTTATTCCATGAAGAAATTAATAAATGACCTTTTTATTCTGTGATAGGAGTAAGAACAAGCGCGCGTAAGCACTGTAAGTCACGTAGCTTTCCTGAATAAACTTATCCAATGTCCCATGTTTATTCCATGAAGAAATGATTAAATGACCTTTTTATTCTGTTATAGGAGTAAGAACAAGCACGCGTAAGCACTGTCAGTCACGTAGCTTTCCTGAATAAACTTATCCACTGTCCTACGTTTATTCCATGAAGAAATGCATAAATGACCTTTTTATTCTGTTATAGGAGTAAGAACAAGCGCGCGTAAGCACTGTAAGTCACGTCGCTTTCCTGAATAAACTTATCCACTGTCCTACGTTTCTTCCATGAAGAAATGAATAAATGACCTTTTTATTCTGTGATAGGAGTAAGAACAAGCGCGCGTAAGCACTGTAAGTCACGTAGCTTTCCTGAATAAACTTATCCACTGTCCTACGTTTATTCCATGAAGAAATGAATTAATGACCTTTTTATTCTGTTATAGGAGTAAGAACAAGCGCGCGTAAGCACTGTAAGTCACGTAGCTTTCCTGAATAAACTTGTCCACTGTCCTACGTTTATTTCACGAAGAAATGATTAAATGACCTTTTTATTCTGTTATAGGAGTAAGAACAAGCGCGCGTAGGCACTGTAAGCCAAGTCGCTTTCCTGAATAAACTTATCCACTGTCCTACGTTTATTCCATGGAAAAATGATTAAATGACCTTTTTATTCATTTATAGGAGTAAGAACAAGCGCGCGTATGCAGTGTAAGTCACGTAGCTTTCCTGAATAAACTTATCCATTGTCCTACGTTTATTCCATGAAGAAATGATTAAGACGAAAAGGCAGAGTGAGTAATCGCTCTATTTAAATGTGTGTTCATCGCCCAAAAATAGTGAATTCCTTCCTTCTTTTTTTTGGGTAGGGGGTGAGGGGTTTAGTATTTGTGACCAGCGTGCATGAATAATGAATTCAGTCATCATAGACTTGATAGCAGTACACAACTATGGCAGCAAATAATCAAGGCCGGTAAACGCGAAAAGCCGCGTAGCTCCAATTAAAGAGCTGACATCGGCGCAACTTCAACTGATGGCAGCGGTGGTAGCATCAAGATTATGCGACTACATCAAAGGTCACTTCAACGAAAGATTCTAGGAAATACACTGCTGGACGGAATCGATGACTGTACATCACTGGATCAAGGGAAGAAGCAAAGGGGATTCGCTTGTTGCCAGTAGAATCGCAGAAATTAGAGAAAAACACTTCAAGCAAGCTGGTCATTCGTTTCAAATGACGACAACCCTGCTGACCTACTCACACGAGGAATAAGCACAAAAGCATTGATAACGTCAAAGTTATGGTGGAACGGTCCCGATTGAATAACATCACTGGAAACGAACTTAGCAAACATAGTTGGCACAAATACTGACTTGAAGACCGGCATAAACACAAGGTCACCAATGCACGGAAGAGCCGAAATTGAGCCAATCTTTGAAATCGAAAGGTATTCATCATATGGACGGCTTATAAGAGTGACAGCTTGGGTGTTCAGATTCATAGACAAAACAAGAAAGGAAAAACACTAAGGGCCATTGACAAAAAAGAGGTAACAAATGCAGAGAAATACTGAATAATACAGACCCAAATATCACTGATACAAACAAAGGGTGAGGACTATTCAAACGCTCATCATTTGAAATTAATGAACACAAAGTCTACCTTGATGACGATGGAATCATCAGACAGAACGGACGATTGCAGTGCAGCCAAGAATTGAACGAGCACGTTTTAGTAATTCCAAAAGATGGGCATTTCACGGAACTGTTAATACGTCACGTCCATAAAATGGTATTACATGGAAGAGTTCAAGTCACGCTAACACAACTTAGAACTAGTTCTGGATATTGGAGGGTAGACAAGCACTGAAAAGAGTTCTGCACAGATGTGTCGTCTGCAAGAGGCATAATTCCAGACCAGCGAATCAAAACATACCTCCACTTATGGCAGACGTAGTCACTGAATCAAAGCCATTCAAAGTTACGGGAGCTGACTTCACAGGACCTCTGTATACAAAGGACAAGTACCAGATTGCGAAGCAATATGTATTGATATTCACCTGAGCGGTAACGAGAGGAGTACACTTGGAGGTTACCAACGATTTGTAAATGTTGTAGAGAAGCCGCCGAACTCTGAAGTGGGTCAAACTCTCAAGTGTTCTCTAGTGGGTCTACCCAAAAGGACGCCGCTCGCGCTGAGAGTCCGTGGTTGGCCGTTACTGTCGCCATTGTGTATACTCGTTGTGTGCCTGCTAATAAACGCGATAACAAATTGGTGGAGAGTGCTACGATTCCCTTCGATGCCCTTGGAACTGCGCTCACGTACCCTGCAATCTACCATGTCACGCGACGCCTCTCAGCAAACGCCTTCTCCCATGCCACCTTCTTGTCTCGGTGTCCCCAGGATCCGAAATCCACCCATCTTCACCGGCACCGATGGCACTGACGTGGACGACTAGCTCGCCATTTACGAGCGCGCGAGCGTCCCCAACAAATGGGACGAGGACGGCAAGTTGACAAACTTCGTGTTCTGCCTTGCGGGCGTTGCAAGCTTGTGGTACAACAACCACGCGTCCGATTTCGCAACCTGTTCTGATTTCAAGACCACTATCACCAATGTTTTTGGCCGCCCTGCCGTTCGTAAGCTGCAAGCCGAGCAGCGCTTACGCGAACGCGCTCAGCAGGCCAGTGAATCATTCACCAGTTACATAGAAGATGTCCTGTACCTGTGCAAGAAATCCAACGACAGCATCTCCGAATCAGACAAGATCCGGAACATCATGAAGGGCAATGACGATGATGCCTTCACGATGCTGCTTGCCAAAAACCCAGGCACAGTAGCTGAGGTCATCACGCTGTGCCAGAGCTACGAGGAGCTCCGCCGGCAGCGTTCGGTGACCCGTCGCTCCACACCATGAGATGCAGGGCTTGCTGGCTTGGAGGCGAGATGTGATCAGGTGGCGCTGCTGGCAGACCTCAAGTCCTTAATACGTGAAAAATCGCGCGCCAGTTCTCTCTCCTTCCTTTTGCCCACCCACCGGCTGTTCAACAATCGGCAACTACTATTTTTAGGGGCGAAGCTCCTTAGGGCGTGGGCTGTGCGTCCCCTGTAGCCTGTATGTAGCCACCTCTAGTTTAGTTCTTGCAGTGTTCACTAGATGGCGGTACCGTCCCCTGTATGTAGCCCCCTCTAGTTTAGTTCTTGCAGTGTTCACTAGATGGCGGTACCGTCTCCTGGCGACTTGCAGGACGCGCAGTAGCTTTTTTGGGGGGCAAGTGAGCCCTTCGGGGTGCAGGATAGCTAGTAACGAGGAAACAACCAGGGAGACTCTTCGACAGGTGGTATGGACAGATACGATTCCAAAGTGGCACCAATATCTAAGATAGGTAGAGTCCGGGGCATAAATAGACGGAGCCACGAGCGCCGAGCCAATTCAGACATAGGGTATATTAACATGCAGGGTGGTAGGAACAGGCTGAAGTGGGAAGAGATAGAAGAACAGCTAAGGGAAGAGAGGCCGATGGTATACGGTTTTGTAGAAACACATCTCAGGGACATGGAACAACCTCCGAACAATCCGGACTACGCGTGGGAATATTGTAATAGAACAGAAGGCAGCAGAAAAGGGGGTGGTATTGGGCATTCATTCATAAAAGTACAGACTGGCAAAGGGTCAAGCAGGAGTGCAAGGAACATTTATGGCTAAAAGGGAAAGTGGCAGGTCGAATGACACTCCTTGGTTTCCTGTACTTGTGGACGGGAGCAAAGGCCAGAGAGGAAAACCAGGCAATGGTAGAGTGTATATCAAAGGACATTCAGGAGTTAGGAAGAGAGTGCGCGATAATTATACTAGGAGACATGAATGCGCACATAGAAGATATAGATGGGTATACCGACCCGACAGGCAAAATGATCATGGATATGTGTGAAAGGCTTGATTTGATCATTTGCAACAGTACCGAGAAGTGTGAAGGGCGCCCCGCCGTGGTGGTCTAGTGGCTAAGGTACTCGGCTGCTGACCGGCAGGTCGCGGGTTCGAATCCCGGCTGCGGCGGCTGCATTTCCGATGGAGGCGGAAATGTTGTAGGCCGTGTATTCAGATTTGGGTGCACGTTAAAGAACCCCAGGTGGTCGAAATTTCCGGAGCCCTCCACTACGGCGTCTCTCATAATCATACGGTGGTTTTGGGACGTTAACCCCACAAATCAATCAATCAAGTGTGAAGGGCAAATAACATGGGAGGTAGGAAGGCTTCAGTCGACGATAGATTATGCACTGATGTCACATAGGATGTATGATAAGCTCAGGGGAATGCACATAGATGAAGGTGGCTCCAGAAGTCTGGGTAGCGATCACAACGTATCAAGCTAAGTTTTGGAAGAGCAGTGAAAGTGGAAGGAGACAAGATGAGCAACTACAGGAAAAATTTTATACAGAAAGGCAATTGAAATAGCCACTAAACAAATTGAGAAAGTAATCACGAAGGATAATAAGACAGTGTGGACATACACGAATCTAATTAGGCTCTTTGAGCTAGAGCTTGCTAAGACGCGTGACAAATCACCCCGGAAAAGAAGACACAAGTTGGTGGGACGAGGAAGTTAAGAGAGCCATAGCAAAACGTCAGGAAGCCTCTAGGGAACACAGACATGCTAAGCAGCGGGGTGAACCGACAGATGATGTTGAAAGAAAATGGGCAACCTTTCTAAGCTGTAGAAGGGATGCATCCCTTTGATCAATGAAAAGATTAGAAGGAAGGGAGCTCAGTGGCTGGCAGAAGTACATAAAAAAGATAGAAGGCAGCTGCGAAATTTTGGAACCATCTAAACTCCCTAAGAAATGAGATGAGCCTAGAGCAGAGTTTTATAACTACAGCCAAGGTGCTAGGCTAGAAGGGGACGAAGCTATTTAATATATAAGAACAAGGGTGACAGAAAAATTTCAACAAAGAGGTACTTTATGCACCACAATAGACAAGGACGAATCAAGTAGTGCAATGGCTCCATTTTCACAACAAGAGTGGGAAAGGGCTGAGAAAAGGGTTCCTGGTGGTACATCAACAGGCCCAGATGGCATTCCAATTAGGCTGGTAAAGACATTAGGTCCGAATCTAAGCAGGCTTTGAGAGAGGCAGTGAGCAAAATAATAATCGATGGGGAAGTTCCCAATGGATGGAAACTTAGCTGGATGAGCATGATCTATAAAGGAAAGGGGGACAAAGCTGACATAAACAACTACCGTCCTATAACAGTGACATCAGTGGTCTACAGGCTGGCGATGCAAATTATAAAGGAAGACTGCAGGCGTGGATAGAAGATGAGGGGGTGCTGGGGGAACTGCAGAATGGGTTTCGGAAACAGGAGGTTGGAAGACAATCTGTTCTCACTGACGCAGTGCATCAAATAGCAGAAAAGGAACACAGGCCCCTGTGGCTAGCATTTTTGGATATCAAGGGAGCGTACGATAGCGTGGTTCAAGAGGAATTGTGGGGAATACTGGACACACTAGGCGTGGAACATGTAGTCACTAATCTTTTAAAGGGTATCTATAAAGGTAACAAGGTAGTTATAAAGTGGGAAAAAACAGGTATCCAAGCCTGCAGAGGTAAAACGGGGGCTTAGGCAGGGGTGCCCCCTGTCACCCTTATTATTCATGATGTACTACAAGGATTAGAGGCAAAATTAGAGGGAAGTGGACTGGGCTTCAACCTCTCTTTAGTCAAACAAGGAAACTTATTGATCAGGCACTACCAGCATTAATGTACGCAGATGATATAGTGCTAATGGCCAACAACAAGGAAGATTTGCAGAGATTGATGGACATCTGCGGAATGAGGGAGATAGGTTAGATTTTAGATTCAGTAAGGAAAAATCAGCAGTCATGATTTTCAATGACAACGAAGGTAGTGAGCTTAGAATACAGGAGGTCACGCTAGAGATAACAGATAATACAAACATCTGGGCGTATGATAAGCAATGGGACCGAGTATGAG
>NW_023608865.1:0-25763 GCF_013339725.1 Rhipicephalus microplus | reverse complement strand
ATCCCAAGCAACACTCCTCTGCACGAACGAATGGCAAGCGCGCTACAGTTCGGGAGCGGAGCTGCATTAAAAAAAAATAAATAGCTGATTGGTCGCGTATAGAGGCTCCACACAAGAGGCTCTGCTCGAGTTAATGCAAAGATTGAGTATGACCCGCAAGTAAAAAAAAAAAAAAAAATGGCCGCGTATCTACGCTCTGGCTGGCTCAGAATTCGAAGACCGAATTTGGGCCATCCAGCAGGTCCGGGAAGCGGAGGAAAGGCTAAATATTACCGCGACCACCCGGGAGGCCTAGGCCCAGCCGCTAATCTGCCAGTTTTAAGTAAGTTTTGTCCATTCCATTCCATCTTCGTGCTTCGCTGCAAGTGTCGTCGAAAGACGGTATAGTATTCCGCAAGCATTCTTTCGTGCATAGCGTCGCATTTTCAGCGCAGGCTAAGAACACTATGGTCTTTAGAATTACATATCTATGTATTTTCTAGTAAAGGAACACACCATCTAATACTTGCGTATTAATGTTGAGCTTCAGATACGCGCAATACTTGCTTTTGATCGGCTATGTTCACAAGTATGAACGCAGCCACCAGTTCAAGATAGCTGGACGTTCAGCAATGTGCTTCGACTTTGGCCGCGTGGCTGAACCGTTTCGTCTGACAGACAGACAGACGGACAAATGGCAGGTAGTTCGCACTTCCACTTGCCCCAACTGCGTCATGGTAGAGACCAATCGACATGCGACGTTTGAATGTGTGGTTTCCCGCCTTGTTTGGCGTGCGGTTAATGCTGGTTTTCGGGGACAGGGTGTGCGAACTTTCGTGTCCAACGGCCGATTTCCGCGTAGCCGCTTCTCCGCTCTGTTAATAGTGCGGGGCTGTTCAGCCTTTGGAGAAACCGATGTGAGGCCGTAGCTGCCAATTGCCGCCGGCGTGCCTTGTGGCCGATACTGGGGAGAATGAGACGAGAGATCCTCGCGTTCCTCTCCGAAGAGCTTTTCTTCCTCGGGGAGCAAGAGTTTCTGCGGCATTGGTCGTGCCCTTTCGTCAAGGTGGAACACGAAAGGATACAACTCATTTTTCGACCGACTTGGTGCTAAGCAGCGCCCGTTGAGTTGTTATATATGATTTCATTTGTTACAAATTGTGTTTCATTTGGATCTATTGTATCGTTATACCCTTGTATCGTGATATCACATTGAATTTTTGTGTACATGTGTGCCAACATAATCATGTATATTAGAGCAAATGTCTTCACTGTAACGTAGTGATGTTAGTGTGAAATATAGATGTGCCGAAGTGTATGTGCCCTGTTACTGGAATGGTATGAAGCCTTTGTGTTCTGTTCATGCTGTAAATAAACTTTTTCTAAACACAGACAGAAAATTTTGCATTCACGTATTCCAAGACAGACTATCGTGTTCAAAAAAGCAGCGAGGCAGCCTCGAGGAAAGTGTCTAGACGTACGAAACTCGTCACCTTCTTATCAGTCACGAACGGGGCGAAAATGAACGCAGCACAGTCGCATTGGAAACTGGCAGAGAGAGAACCCAAGTTTCTTTAGAAAAAAAAGTGAAGCAGGCTGAATACGAAGGCGCGCGGCTGTCGCGTAGAAGGAGGGAGATTTAATAAGAGACGCTGAAAAGGTCGGCCTATTATACACACACTGCCGGAACCGGAAGAGGTATTGAGATATTCTTCTGTCCGCCTAATTCAGGGGAACTTCCGGAGAGAAAAGAAAAACGAGAAAACAAGAAAGCAGCAGCGCAGGCGACGGTCTTGGTGGTAGTATAGATGTATATATACGACCGAGAGGTGTACTGCGGGGGGGGACGAGGACGGCGAATTGTGCCCCAAGGGCTAGCTCCACGGCAGAGCGTTGCTATACAGCACGGAGATCGCAATGAAACGAACCCAGGGAGAAGAAAGATATGGGCGGTTTCGCTGGCTCGCTAAAACGGTGCAGCGTTGCGAAAGCCAAGCCGTGTGTGGGACAACTCACTGGCGGATTCAGAGGGAACGGGAGCGAAGGGCCCGACTGTCTTGAGCGCTCTGTCCTCCTGTGTCGCTCTGCTCGGCAGTTGCTTCTTTACCTTAATGCGATATACCAGTTCAAGCAATGAGTCCCTCTTATTTTCTTATTTTCTGAATGTATACACCGGAAAAAAAGCCCACCCTCGAACAGAAAGGAAAAATCGGTGGCACACCCTCGAGTACAGACGTAAGGTTCAGGCCTGTCTCCGGAAGGCTGGAGGGGGGTTGGGGGGTCTGAAGAAGGGGCCCGGCCCACCCTGAATTTCGATAGAAGGGGCTGTTTTACAGCGAGTAAATAATAAAAACAGCTCTTTATCTCATCCCGAATGATGAAGGCCATTAGCAAATGAGCCTCCCCCCCCCCCGGAAAATTTAAGGTTCTGGTAAGGGAAGTAAATCAAGCGGAGACCCAACTGCAGTAAAAAAAAGAGGATTTGTTTCATACTTTTCACTCTTTTTTGCAGACTACCGATTGTCACAAATATAACTCTCCTTAAAGATGAAAAATTCGTGAACATAGGGTGTTCAAAAACTTTTTTTCCTCTTCCATCTTCTGCCTTGCTTTGCATCCCTTAAAAATACTCGTTAACGCTCTTTCGAACGTCATTACGGTACTATCTTCGGGGGGTCATGGGCGCGACTCTTAGAAAAGAGTTCACGCGCCCTTTTAAAAGAATCTCGATCCCCCCCCCCCCCCGATTCCACCAAGAGCTTACAATGATCTCCAACAGATAGTTAACAGGCGCCTTTAAATGGAGTATTTCTCCCCACAACTCCCCGAGGAGAGTGTAATGGATCTCCAGAAGAGAGTTCACGCGCACCTTTTAAAGAGAGTTATATATAGCTCTCTATATGTAGCGCTTGATTTCATAATTTTCGTACTACTTGATGTCGTCTTATACTCAAAAAGCTTATTCTGCATTCTACGAATACATGAATGCCTGTCATACTGCTGCTGCTGCTCTGCCAACTTGTAAAGGGGTCGGGACCTCGTCAAGCTATCGAGATTTTAGTCCCGTACTCCTGCCATTGAAAGAAAATTGATTGATTGTCATACATGGCGAGTCAGAACAAGCGAGGCCGCGTACAACCATTGCCGTTACTTCCACCGGCTCACGCGTAGCCCTTGGCCAAAGGCGCCTGCTCATGAGTGAAATTCTGGTCTGCAAGCAGTAAAAAATTACGATAATGCCAGATATGAGTGCAAGAAATGCTCAAGAAAGTGTTTATGACGCCATATGACCGAAAACAACAGATGGCGATGTAGTTAACGAATGAAGCGCCACGAAGAGCCACTGCGGCATCTATAGCTTATCTGTGCATCCGAGGAAGACGTTGCCCCGCCGCGGTGGTCTAGTGGCTAAGGTACTCGGCTGCTGACCCGCAGGTCGCGGGTTCGAATCCCGGCTGCGGCGGCTGCATTTCCGATGGAGGCGAAAATGCACAAAGGACCGTGTGCTTAGATTTAACCCCGTTGGAGATCGAAACCTCCGGAGCCCTCCACTACGGCGTCTCTCATAATCAAATGGTGGTTCTTGGGACGTTAAACCCCACATATAAATCAATCAGGAAGACGTTGCCGTGTTCACGAACGGCTCAGATACTCGAGCCTCCGTCTGGCCTGTATAATCGCAGCTCAAAGCGTTTGCTGTCGAATTAACTAACGCCTTTTAAGATCTGAACCCAGTGTGTCTGCCTCTACAATGAGAGCGTTCCGGACGCTGTGTACAGATGTCCCGCCATAGTATTACCGCGGCTAAATCAATCAAGAGTTATTCAATCATACAAGTTGCGAAACTGCGTTCCAAAACCCGGACACGCAGCTGGCACAATTCTTCCCGATTATTTTTTCGGGAAAACACAAAAAATGTGTTTGATAGTGTGTGCGCTGATGAACAACAGGTGGCGCGACAATCTGCTCACTCCCGACAGCTGGGTCAATTACGTGCCCCAATTTCGGTACATAGAGCCTACGGGGAGTTTCACAACTCCCGTGATTGAATAACTTTGAGATCGATAATCTGACGCTTTCGAGACAAACCACAGAGCTTTCTTTCTTCGTGGGTCGTACTACAACTCTCATGATCACGATCGCGGCCCCTTTATATACAGTCGTGAACGATATGAAGAGGAAGACGGGCCTCGTGCTCAGTTAACGATCATTCCTGAGGTACGGATAACAATGCGGTACACTGATTGTAATAGGTATACCGTTACGTTCGCAGGCGCATCGTAATGAAAGATTCCGGATCCACGCTCACCATCTGTGTCATTCTCGAAGGTAATTGCAGCGTTGCCTTTCATATCGCCCGCGTGTGCAATCTTGCCTACATTCCACTTTCTCAACTACGTATTTGTGTCTGTTTACCGTTTAGTTGACCTCACGAATGCTGTCACTTTTTTCTGCCTTGTTTTGTACGGATGTGGGGCTACGTCAAGCTGTGTTTGTATATCGCAGCTTTTTATGCCGCATTCCACACCACACATTGCATCTCTGCTATGACTTCAGGAAGAAAAATCAATGTGTAACTCTGTGGTGAAGATAACCTTGAACCTAAACTTAAAACTTCCACTGTACGTACGCATCCTACACGATACGCTGTACGGTTTTATAAAGCACCGCACTGCGGCGGAGGGCGTACGCTATTCACTCATATCTAGAAGCGAAACTTGTGTGCAACTCATTTTTTTCTTCTTCCTTTCTTTTTGGAACCACCGAAACGGCTTCCCTTCTTTGCGTATCGAGCCGGTATATGTTTTTTGTTTTTATTTTTTTTTCGACGGAACTCCTTTATATTGCCCCGGCAGTTTCCCAGAGCGATGTCGTCGACGACGCAAATAATCTTATTATACGTACGTGCACAATCGGCCGTGTCGCCGGGGCTTCCTTTCTATATACGAGATCTCTTGCATTTCTCTCTCTTCCTTTACTTCCTCTGCACCCCCCCCCCCCACTTTTTTCTTTCGGTGCAGTTGCAAGTTGGCATCATCTTGCCCCCCCCCCCCCCTCCCATTCCAGTGCGATTTCTTTCTTCCTTTTTTCCTTCCTTTCTTTCTTTTCATTCTTTCTTTCTCTCTTTCTTTCTTTCTTTCTTTTGCGGCGCGAGATGGCGCCAACGGAGTTACGAAGACGCGCAATCGTTTCGCTGCTACATGTGTGCACGCTGCGGTTTTCCTTATAAGATGCGCAGCCCCCTTTCCCCCCCTTCCCTCCCCCATCAAGGTCTGCATGGAGTCCAATACCTACCACGGAAAATTCGCGTTCTTATCGGCCGAATGAGAAACGCCACTCTCCCTCGCTATACTCGCGGTGCAATTCTAAAGAAGAGCACACGTACGCGCGCGCGCGAAGAGAGAAAGCATAGAACTAGAACACATAAAAAAAAGGGGGAGAGAAGAAATAAAAAGGCGCGCCATGTGTCCTCTAGAGTTGAAAGAGGAACGGTATTCGGAAGTATGGAAGAGATGGGAAGGGGGGAGGGGTGCACACAATGACACAGGGAATGCTTAAAGCAGAGAAGTTGAGGCAGAAACTCCCGGCCGAGGAAATAATCAGATAGTGCGGAGGGGAGCACGTTATACGGAATGTCATTATTAGAGAGTTTTAGTACTGCGGAATGGTGCTACGTACGCATCACGCAAGCGCCTTGCGTTACGTGGCGTCGTTTGCCACTTATGGGCTTTTAGTACGCCGTAGTACCCGCGTACGTAGCGAGCGTGAAGCGTGTTGCGCCATCTGGTGTATCAAAATAGAAGCACGTGTTGTTGACAGCCAATGTAAGCCAATCCAAGTGTTATAGCCAGATTATGGCCATATCTTAAGCCACAGAGCCAGTTGGTGCTTGCCTTCGATGCCGCCATTTTGCAAAACGAAGTCTCGCGCTTTCGCGAACTTGTTCGAGAGCGGCGCGATCACCTCATACGTACGCACGCACGCATCTCATGCGTGCGTACGTAGCGGCTGCGTACGTTGCGCGATACGTGCGCGTTGCGGTCTGCGCATGCGCACTACGCAGAACGTGGCGTCCTTACGTACGCAACGCCGCCACGTACGCAGCGTACGCAGTACTAAAGCTCTATATTTACCTACAGCGTACGAAAAAGCGCCATAACCGACATTATCTTACATTTTTCGGCATTTCATGATACTGCTGGCTTAATAATTAACGGCTACAGCCGCAGCCGAGTTTCATAGGCACTATATAGACCACCATGGCAGGTCACGTATACAACAAATCAACATTGCATCAAATCACGCGAGTCAGATGGTATAGCAAAAGGCACGCGGATATACGGAAAGCACACGGCACATTTAGAACTAGCGAGGTGATTGTCGATGAGTTTCTTCCGCAAATTGTGCGGGAGGTGACGGGCGAGGTGCGCAGTCGAGACCATTGCAGAGTTTCGACTGTGGATGGAAAAGAAAAGAGCAATTAAAGGGACACTACAGAGAAACAATGACTTGGTTTAGATTGACAAACTGCACTCTGAGAACTCTATAGTGCCGTATCATTGACTATCATAAGTTCATTATTAGGGGAGAGAATAATAGTTGAAGTCTCATCTTCGAATTGCGCGCCGAAATCTGCGCTCGTGACGTCAAAAATTTCAAAATATATTTTTTTGGTATTTTCACGGCACTTCGCGACACTTGCTCGTCAAAATTTCCCCAGAGAGATAAAGAGAGAGAGAGAGAGAGAGAGAGAGATAAAGAGAGAGAGAGAGAGAGAGAGAGAGAGAGAGAGAGAGGAGAGAGAGAGAGAGAGAGAGAGAGAGAGAGAAGCTTCAATAAAGTGTCCTTGCTGGGGTCAAAGACGGCGGGGACCGGAAGACAGGACCCCGTTCCTCAGGCGGCAGCCAGGCCTTGAATCCTGGCGGCGTCCTCGGCCAGCCGGACAGCCCAGAGCTGGTCCTCCGGGCACGTGCTGAGCGGCAAAGCCTCCCGCTGCTCGGCCGTGGTGATTGCGAATGTATAGGGTTCGTGTTGAGTTTAATTGAGTGAGTATAGCTGAGGGGCAGGCCCATATAACATGGTATAGAGCTCGGCGTTAGGTGCACCACACACTTTGCATTGCGGCGTGCGAACAGCGGGGTAAATACGGCTGTACAGTGACGGACAGGGGAAAGTGCGTGTCTGTAATACGACGCCAGCTGGTGGATTGCTGCTGAAGCTTCGTACGCTAAGTCTATGGCACCCACAGATTACAACGTACTTAATTTTTATCGATTTAAAGCTATGTGGGACCCAGTAGACGCCTTCGAAGTTGAGTCTTACGTCATGGTGTTCGGTATACGGGAATCTCAAGATGGCGTCGCCAAACGCATTTTCTATTCGCGCGTTTTCTCGCTGTGTCGCCGTAAGAGTAGTGTTTTCGAGATTGCGAAATCGTGCTTTTCGCGTATAGTGTTTAAACGTGGGTGGGTGATATAGCTTCGAGTAGCATGGGTATAGGACGTTTCAGAAATATAGCTTGTGCCACGATAACACCAAATATTCATGCAAAATCTCGTGTAGAGCGACGAGGCATTCGCACACGCGTCTATGCGCGATAGCTTTTTCAAGCGACTCTTGCGGCTCCGGCGCTTCTGCGGCGCCTCCGAGATCGGTACCACCTTTGACCGGGCGAGACAACGTCTCGTAGTAACGTCGTCACGTGCCGCCTCTATTACTTCGCGATGACATAACGGCGGCGACCCATGACGTCACAATGACGCCACTGGGCGTCGTGGCGACACAATGTCGTGGCCACTCGACGATGCCACTGGGGCGACGTCCCGTGTCGACGTCGTGACGTCACTCTTTCAGACACAGTTGACGGCAACTTTTCGAATTTGATGAGGCATCCAAGGGTTTCGCCATAATGTTTGATTGATGATTGATTGATTGATATGTGGGGTTTAACGTCCCAAAACCACTCTATGATTATAAGAGACGCCGTAGTGGAGGGCTCCAGAAATTTCGACCACCTGGGGTTCCCATATGCTCCCATATCTGAGCACACGAGCCTACAACATTTCCGCCTCCATTGGAAATGCAGCCGCCACAGCCGGGATTCGATCCCGCGACCTGCGGGTCAGCAGCCGAGTACCTTAGCCACTAGGCCAACGCGGCGGGGCGCCATAATGTTTTTCTATTATGCTGTGTATAATACATAAACACAGCACGAAGGCCACTGCAGTTATCATACAGCACAGTCAAAACACCAAAGCTCTATTGCCCCCCCCCCCCCTCCCCAACAAAGAAGACGTACCTCGCCATGAGCGAAGGATTGGCGAAGCGCGATAAGTGGAACGCCGCGTTAGGGTGACTACATAGCCTGCCGCGTTTGACGTCCACATCCGGGGAATGAGACAATAATCGCTCCAGTTCTGAGTATAGCTCGTCCCGCAAAAGAGTGCGCTGCCCACCATCAATGGCACAGCGGGTCGCGTTAACGAGCACTGCAGAGAGGGCGAGTGAGAGGCCGGCTACACACACGAGCCATATTACATGCACGGGCGCGCGCACATCGCGGACAGGAAATGTGAGAGGAAGCACTTCCTTCCCGGAAGCAGACGCTTCCCTGCCTCCCTCGAACGTGTCCCTCCTTCAACTACGGGCACTTTCTTGCTACCATCATCAATAGGGAGTTTTAGTTTGTACGTATACTTCTTTACGTTACCGTGTTACCGGTTTACGTTTACCGTGTTACCGGCGCCCGAGATTTCGCAGCGTTTTGCTACACATACGGGAACCTTTACGTTCGTACGTAAAAGTTTACGTTCGCCGATGATGATGATCATGGATGCACACATATTCGTTTTCTTTTAAATAAAACTTAACCAGCGCTGCGGCGCAAATATAATGACTTTTAACATGTAAAATTATCAAGTATTTTGGTGCTATATATTCACCTAACCCATTAAAGTTGGCTGCGTGCAGAAAGCTATAAGGAGCCACCGCATAATTCTTTAAGCCTCTCTGGCTAAGCCTCTCTGGTTGAACGGTCAGCGGCTAGCCGCATTCGCAAAGAAGTGGTCGTCGATATGGCAAAGAGTGTGCTCCAAGATCCATTCCTGGCTCAAAATCTACCGTGGAAGTACATCGACGATCTACTGATTATGGATCTGCTACAGCCGCAGCCGCGGAGGAACCTTCGCGAGAACGGCGTGTTGGATATCGACGGCGGATTGCTCCGTGCGTCGTCTGCTAGCCACGTCATGCTTCTATGTGCGCGTACGTCTTGGAAATTTTCAAAGTGTGGTTTGTCCAGTCATGTCAGTGCGAGTGTAACTGTTTTACCTATGCCTATAACGACGTACGAGAGCATTTTATCTTTCGGATGCTTATGCGTTGTAATAAGATCAGCGAGTGCAACTTTCCAAAGTGCCGTTTATTGTCGTTGTACCCTCCATTCACCAGAATAATTTCAGAGTGGGTGTCGCTTTCTGTTTCAAGCATATCACAAAATGCTCTGGGCATCCTCCCAAACATGAGGACTATTAAATAGTGTATAAATGCAGCGTGTTACTATAGAGACTCGGTAGCAAAAAAAAAAAAAAAAACAGGCTCTAGGCCATACATTTGGGTGCTGTTGGTAGGTGTACAATTACAGCACTGTTGTTTATTGATCGTGCTAGGAGCCTTAGTTGTGTTTATTTGGCCGTGGTATCGCTACATAGGAATATTACTACCACATAAACAGTGACACATCGGTACTTAAACTGTACTGAAAACAGAGTTACCGCGTGCTTAGATTTAAGAATGCTTTAAAGAAGCCAGACATTGGAAATAATTCAGACGGCATGCCTTATATGTAATGTCGTGTAACTTAACTGAAAATTTCATCTTTGTTACATTGTCTTCAGCGTTTATGTGGCATTGTTAGTGACTGACTGAAGGCAGTAATAATTTTTGTAAAAAAAAAAACCATGCTTGTCTCATTAATCAGGCTTTTGTTGTAGCACTGTCATGCACGTAATCAATCGATGAAAGCTTTCTGCTGAGCTCTTATATAAGATTTTTATGTTATTACTGGTGCGAGAACATGTGCGTACATGTGGTAAATGCAGTATAGTGTCAGCCCCTGAGCCACTGAACGAAGCGTGGCTGCGAGTATTTGTATATGCGCCGTCGACCACCTATCCACAGCTAGCGCGGGTGCGGTGCTGGCACCTATAGCCCGATCTTTGGGAGGTTGCCCGATATGACAAATTCTTGAGCCGCTAGACACCAATGGCTAAGGTACCCTTTATTGGCTGCTGTGCTTCGCTTTAGGCATCTTCTTCATAATTTACCTTGATGAGATCAGCTCCTGTGTCATCCCTTCTCTCTGCACATAACAGTATGTTAAAAACAAAGTAGTGCACAACTGTCTGACACTAGGCATGTAGCTTATGCCTTTCTTCATGACTTATCTTCAGATGAAGGGGTGATTATTTCTACACTGTTATCTTCTGTCTTTTTAAGTGTTATGTGTTCTGGTTTAAGTGCAGTTGTTCTCTAGTGGTGTCTGTTCTTCAAGGAGTGTTTAGAAGACGCCTCTGACATTCCAAAAATAACAAAACTTGCTCGTTGTGCCAACAGAACCTAACAGCTACTCATGTCTGCATTTTCCCATTAGTCTATTGTAAGATGGTCTGTTGAAGGCCGCAATCAAGTTTGGTGAACTACATGTGTGTGTGTGTATGCACATGACAAGGTAATCATGGTGGTGTTATCGGGTCACTCCACACCTAAAAATCTCCAACTTTTTTTATGAACCACGATGTGATGAAAATACGGAGATGAGAGTCAGACACCTTGCTATGTGGAAGGAGTGAAAGCAACTACCTGTAGCAGCACCCTCTGCCGATGCTCGTGCTCTAAACCCATTTTTATTTATTTGCAACACACCTTAAATGTATTTAGAGCAAACTTTTATGCCCATTTTGCAAAATATGCAGATATATATATCCATTTTGATGCACATAGCTGGGCAATAATGGTCAAATATTTTGCAAAGGTTGCTTGTGCTAAGTCTGCGAAGTAGCGAGTGCCAAAAATGAGACACCCTATCAAAATTACGCACACGCAGAGTTTCACACCGATGGCACGCTTAATTATGCTTGTTGAGTGCTTCTGATGGGACTTTGTACACGACTTTGAAGACTTCTGTTGTGTCTGTTTCAGCATATCTTGTTCACGCATACCCAACACACATAAAAAGGCCCTTAAAATACTTTGTGCCTTTTAGGTTATGCATTTATAGGATTTGTGGTTACATTGATGTATAATTTGATGGGATGTTTGCAGTTGCATAGATGTATATCTGTTTGGTGCTGAAAGATGTGTATACTTTATGCAGGTTTCTGCAGCTGTGTGAAAATGAAGGATTGTTCAGTATTTCACCCAGTGTCGATGTTTTGAAATGGCATACAGTAGTCTGGAGTAGAAAAATCATGGCCTAGGGTAAAGGCTCATTGCTCACTCAAAGTCGCAAAGTGTGCATGAAATTGTGACATAAACCTGGTGAAAAAAATATTTGGTTTTATTTTGTTTCACATATTTCATTACTAAAGTCACTACTCCGCTGGGGCACTCAAGCTTTCCAAAGCATCTTTGTAAAATTTCAGGTACAACAAGCATCACAGAATGTATCACATGAGACCACAAAATGAAAACTATTTTAGCCCAGCCAGAAACTTTGATCTACAAAGTGAAAGCAAGAGGCAACATCTGAACAAGAGCTGGCTAAGCAATGTAAATATACATGAGTTTATTGTCTATCACATAATTAACCGACTAGATTTATTGAGAAGTAGCTCGGGGATATTCAAGATCTTAAGTACATGTAACAAATTTCAGGTACATCTAGTATCACAATAATATATCATGATAGCCCCTGCAATGAAGACACTTTCTGCACAGCCAAAAAATTTCATCTAGCTTTTGACCAAGCTGGGTATGCACAACACCTTAAAAGAAATAGCCAAAGCACAATGCATTTCGTAGCTTGAATGCGTGTCAACCACTACCATAAGAAAACAAATTATGAACAAACTTGGCACAATTTACCACCAGCATGGCCAGAAAATATATATCTCAACAAAAATTGGAAACACCGTTGCAGTGGCTAATATTCATGGACACGTGCACCTCGACTACAACAGAGGCCGACGAAAGGCCAAAGCGGAGGCTTTGATTTGTTTTTTGCATGCTTGTTGACGTGACGGGGTATTGTAATAGTGACAAGGGTCACAGTTACACTGCTGTAAGAATAGACAGGTTTCAAAGGTGAAATTTTAGGCAGCATACGCATGGAACAATCAGAAATAGCAGATGAAGTAGCCATATTGTTGCAGGAAAAAACATGCACACGAGTGCAGAGTTGGTGTTTTGACAGTATTTGTAGTGATTGCGCAGGGTGTGATCAGTCAGGTCACTTTCCTCCAATCTAAGTGAGCTTTCTCGTTCTTTTTAGTGCAACATCATCCTCCCGGCAAGTGTAGCTCCATCCGGGTACAAATCATGGAGCATTAGTGAAGGCGAAGTATATATGGTTTGAGCCTGGCGACATGAACGTCACTATCGACGTGACGTAGCAAAAACACGTCAGCTGGTGCTATTTCGTATACCATGTCACAGAATTGGCGTAAGGTCTTGTACGGACCAGAATGACAAGAGAGCAGTTTTTCCGCTTAGCTAACACGGCACGAGGGCGTCCAGAGCAGTACAAGAGAAGCAAGAGACAATTGTGTCTTTGTGCTGATGATCGTAGCGTCGCTTTTGAGAAGGTTGCGACGTCTTGACGAGCGACCTCTCAAGCATGGACGGCCGAAGTGATTGCATCGTGGGCGTAATTGGTCGTTGAGAATATAACACCAGAGGGTAGGAATGTGTAGAACGGCAAGACAGAGCCGCAGCCATACAAAAAAAGAATGGGGAAAATCGAGCGGTTTCGTGACAGGACGAATTGTAAGCAAAATGATTGTACAGTAAAGCGGTGGACAAAGTGATGGGGATTGTCGGAAACGTACATGGCCAGCATGTCAGTTAGGAGTGTGGTTTAGTCGCTCAGTGAGCCCCTTCCTTTGATGGTGGTATGCGGTAGCAATCTTGTGTTCAGAAGCTCAAAAGCGGAAAGGGCCATCGTCGACCTTTGACAATAAGTAACGGCCACGATCCGTTAGTAACTGTGGAAGGGTGCTGTGGTGTAGAGTAACATCGGGGAGTAGAAAGTCCACAACATCTGCTGCACAGCTGGTCGGCATTGCTTGTGCGATGGCGTATCTTGCTGCATAATCTGTCACAATGGCAATCCACCTGTAGCGAGAAAGGAAGACGGCACTGCGGCCAACGTGGTCGTGTCAAACTCGCTGCTTTATTCGATTGCCGAAGTGGAGCGGCGGCGGTTGCCACGCCAAAACCGCCAGGCGCGTGAGCTCTTTCTAACCCTCGCGCAGCTCGAGCTAGCATCAGCTGCGCGAGAGGCGCGGCGCGGTGATCGAGAGATGACAATGATAATCATGCGTATAGGCCCGCCCCACCCCCCACCCCCAGCGCTTTGCGCGATTAGAAGTGTATATAACAAAGAAAGAGACTATACACGTGAACGACAATCCGCAAGGTGTCCGTTTGGGAAGTCCAGTTTGTCAACATGTACTGACCATCGAGAAGCAGTGGGTCTCTGGTGGGCGACACTGGGAGTTGCGCAGTGGACGAAGAAGTAAGCGTTCGGTCGCTGTGTTTGCAACACAAGTGGGTGACAAGATGACCAGCTGGGGCCAGCTGGGAGCGCACAGGGTGTCGCAAGTGAGCATTGCAGGTAGAGGTGCGTTCAGGGTGAGATGAGGGCGGGTGTACAAAAGTCGATTTGGCCCCTGCACGCGAAGCAAGAACTCAGTAGGAGGCATGTCATGTGATCCAGCAGATGTGAATTCTGGAGAAGGCTCTGTGGGCGTACCTTGACTTGGGGAAGCACCTTCAGTAGTCCGTGCACGTGGGGGCGTCTTCTACCTTGTGGTCATAGATGCAGGAGTGGATGTAGGAGTGGGTGGGGACAAAGAGTGGTGCATGAGCGGCGAACGTGTCCGATGACCTGGCGAAGACGGGGAGTGGTAAGATTTTGGCGAGAAATGGATCTGGTTGACGATAGTGATCTGGTTCGGTGTGAAGGGCGAGAATGTATGATCATCGAGCAGCAGGTGGTTGCGACTGGCATAACCGTTGACGCTTGGTTTGCCATTGTCGCTGACTAAGACATTGGCTGTTGGTTTTCCAGGGTGGCGGCAAGCACATGACGTTTACTGCAAAGCTCCATCGTGGTACCCAGCACATTCACCAAATGTTGCGGGAAGAGTGCAGAGGCACACGAGTGCATAGTTGGTATATTGACAATAATTTCAGCAGTTGTCCAGGGAGTGACGAGTCGCGTCATCTGCTTCCAATCTGAGCGAGCTTCTTCGTTCTCTATATTGCAACAATATTCCACTGGCCCTAAAAAATCAGGTATGCAAAGTTGTCTAATGCAAATCCGAAACAGCAATAAAAAAACTACGCTAAAAGCACGATTCCCAAGGAAGCCTTGGTCATTCTGGCAAAAGCGGGCAGATCCCTAAACGTGACCATCTTGTAGTTCCCCACTCACATCACCAACGGAACGTGATATCCTCCCAAATAAAAACGAGACTACACACTTGATGGCCAGATACATGCTGCGCTGAACACGGACATGCCTCTCGTACAATAAGGAACATACCTTATGTATAAGGATAGGATCACTAGCTATATAATGAGAAAAACAAAAGCATATGTTAACACAAGAAGGATATTCCCACTGCTTAGTCCCAAACAAAACAGCAGACAGGCCATTTTCTGGGGGTAACTCTAGATGAACAACTTCCCTAATCCAGTCCGTCTAAGATGGATATATTCGAACAACCATCAGGATGACACGTAAAATTCGTACCAGAAAGGACGTGCAACACTCTAACACATATTATAGGGTTGTAGTTATGTTGCCAGAATGCTTGCAGTTACTCTGGAGACCCTTTCATTGAGGTTGGCTACTGCTCTGCACATCTAAAACTTTGGCGTCTAAATGTGAGCAGTCCAGCAAGCTCACGAGGCGGCTTTGAGGCAAAGCTTAGACGTTTCCCCGTGCGAGACCAAGCCAATATTGCATTAAACCTTGATAGACATTCGATAAAGTTGTATCCATAATGAAAAAATTGGAAGCGCAAACCAACGGGACATTTTTTCATTATGAATTTGTACCAACTAGCCCGCCTGTCAACCCTTCTGAAAGTTGTATCCTTTGAACCATAAAGTGAGAGAAAGAGGCAACATCTGAATCTCGAGCTTGTGTCCCATAGCTAAAATGTCTCAGCCTGAAGTAAAATTAGGGAAACAACAAATTCAACAATGAAGAGGAGGCTGTAACTCAATGAAAGCATATATGCACCTGCAGGCATCATATGAGGTCGGTTAGAAAAGTATCCAAACTTTGGTGGAACAGCAAAAACGGGCATTATTGGAGCATTGTAAACCTAAACACCCTCAAAGTAGTCCCCTTGGGACTCTAGAGACTGCTCTTAGAGGTGCTGCCATTGCTGGAAGCATTCTAGCACTGCTCCAGTCGCTCCCTCATTTTCCTTACAATGAAAAACCAATGAGAGCACTGTGCATACCTCACTCAAACAGTGCATCCCAGCGACTGCCGAAATTGCCAGGCGGGAAAAAATTCACGTGCACACGAAGGTTCAAAATCGGCTAATGCAAGCACGCTTGTTCGAAATTCATGAAGTGCTTGCCAAAAAAAAAAAAAAAGCGTCGGGTACTTTTCTAACAGACCTCGTACATTTTCCACTGGCCTTATGTGAGACAGAGGGGCAATGTATTGGCAACAGCAAGTGGCAAACGGGAGGCGCTATCTGCAGAGCTTGTTGAACAGCTAACAGCAAAGCATCATCAAGAGCAGCTGTTGCAGTTTTGTACAACCATAAAATTGTTCATAAAATATGCATAAACCTCCATGTAACAAAGTACAAAACATCGCCGATACAAATCATCGCATTGAAGGTTCTTCGCATAAAAGTTGGTACTTCTATGGCGAAACTCTCTGCAGTGCTACTCAAATGATTATATGACTTTTGTATTAGATTACCACACTGCATTTTTTTCTACTTCAACTCTTTCCAAAATTTAGAAAAATGTATTTCCCTTCAACTGTAGTGGCTGGTCTCTGTTGCACGGAAGATGACTTGACAAACGCTAAAACTACATGTTTTGACCACTGGCACTAGCAGATGTTTTAGTGTATTGCCTTCCTTTAACGATTTTTTTTATAAAGCGCATGGACATTCACGTGCTAAATAAAAATGAAACTTCACCCTTAATTTTCTACACGAATAATTAATTTCCAACTGTGAAACATGGGGTTAGAGTTCTCAAAGTGCAGTTTGTCAACCTAAAACCAAGTCATTGCACCTCTTTAATGTTCACTCCAAGGAGCCATGACAAGCAATTTTCATAATCTGTATTATAAAAGTTGGTCCTTTGCTGTTGACAAATGAGCTGGTGAAATTTCAGCACATTTGGCTGAATGCTTAATTTATAATGAGGATTGTTATAAACACGCATGTGGCCGGGTAGCCTCACAACAGTACATGTGAACCATGACATAATAAGACACTTGCTTTGTGAGCGTATCTATTCCGCCCAACAACTGTTTCATGGTCAGTTGCGGTACAATGGAGCTACTTCAACTTTTGTATGCCTTGGAATTGAAAAATTGAAGAATTTGCACTGGCTGAAGTTTGGGAGAAGACAGATCTCCTGCATGAGACACATGACGACCCACACCCCATGGCAACATAACGGTAGCTGGCAGTGGGCGGAGTTTATAGCTGGAGACTTATATAGCTGACTTAGCAATTAAATATTATTTTTTAATGTCTGTTTTTCATACATTTACAGGCACAATAGATGCTCTACAATATTTAGCTGAGAATAGCAGTACGGAGGGTGACCTTGTCATGGCCCCAAATAAGTACTTAGTTATGGCGGACTTCGTTACATGGAGGTTTAAACGGATACATCTACTTATTTATGAATGACTTTATGATTTGAAGCTGCGCTTCTTGATAGCTCCTGTTGTGCCTGCGCTCCTCAGCTAGCGCCTCTAGCTCAAGCTCCTTTAGCTTGAATTTTGCCTCCTGCTCCACCTGCCTCTGTTGAAACTCCATTTCTTTCAGCTTCATTTTCTCCTCATGGTGCTTCATCTCAAACCGGAGCCGGTCCTCTTCAAGTTGGAGGCGGCGGTTCTCGATTGCAGTGTCCCGATCACAGCGGGCCTCAATGAGGGCATATGTTGCCTCAGCGTACCGCTGTGGACCTGCACAAATTTACAAAGAACAGTTAACTGTCTTAGGTTTAAATGGATGAGCAAGTGCAACAGTTTACAAAGCACCATGATATTCTACTGAGCACACATGGTTCTTTTTAACTCAGTAGACTCTCAGTAAACTGAAATCTATTAAAGGGAATTGTTTCTTAAATGAAACAACTTCATTCAACACGGTTGCTTTCGTACTTAGATTCTCCACTTTTTTTTTTATCTCGGAGCTACTGTTAAACGGAAAACATTTTCTCGTCTCTTCACATTACATTTAACGAGAGTCTACTGTACAGTACTATTCCAAAACACTAGACTTATTAAACACAGGCAGGTAAATGCTGTAATAATAGTCAAGCTGCCTCTGTACACACAAAATTGCTTGCAACAAAATGTTGCGATTACTTGAAAAAGTATTGGGAGAAATCTTATAAGTTGTTTCTATGCATCAAATGAAAGGTCAAGCCCTCAAAACCAAGAAAGTTCACTTATACACTTGACTACACTTTAAAAAGCAAATGCAACACGTTTTTAAAAAGCTGGTTCTGTTTCATATACTGTATACTGGCGTCGAGGCACACTGTAGCCACATGAGTTGGCGATATGCTCACGCTAGATATGGTGATATGGTGACATTACAGGGGCGTTCCATCATCTATTGCTATACACATATGGGCCTTTCCTGGCCAAGACTAAAGATTCGATAAAGCCATATACTCGGAGATTTTAGGGGACAGAGAAATAAGCTTTCTCAAAGAAAGATTTACTACACAATTAAAGTGTTTTTTTTTTTACTCTTGCCTTCAATAGCAAGCATCTTCATATACAATTGTGTACCTGCATTTTGAATGATACTCTTGTTTTCTACAAGGCAAAATACAAGGTACACTGATATGACCAAGCCTTCTTTTTTTTTTTTGTTACACACCTTGCAGAGGCACACGAGTGTTGGCCACCCATCTGGTTTCGCCAGTGTGGGAATCAGGGGTCCTCCCATGCACAGTTGCATTGCCTGGTAGTCCAAGAGATCACAAGTAACCAAGTTCAGAAGGAGGCTGCTACTTCAGTCTAATGCACATAAAGCAGACTTATTCTCAAGGAGAAAAAGCAAAGATAGAAAAGCAGCAAGGGCAACTAAAAGAAGTGGATCCATGATGAAACTACGCAACTAGTTTTTGAACATACTGAAACTACTTACACTTATTAGGTACTTACTCTCTTATTAATTTATTATTGCATAGGACAAAAATATAGTACTGAAAAACAAAACAATATCCTTCGCTGAGCTCATATTAATTTAATTAAGGACTTGGTGCAAATGTTAGCAACAGCTAAAATCTGACCCTGTATTTCTTTCATAGCACAAAATAGAATTTTTCAGGTCATCTTGAATGATTTCCTAGACTCAATAGCTGTACCTAAAGTCGCTTTTGTTGATGTTGAAAGCACTAATGACGAAAATCATTTGAGTCTGTAGGCATGCACCAACAAAACTAGGGATTACAAACCTGCAGCAGCAACATCTGAAGGACTAGATGTTGGAGTTTGAGCTCGACTGGGTGCAGCAGTTGTGATGCGGTCAGGTGCTGGGCATGAGGCCGTCCGAATGTCTTCGAGTTCTGTACATCACAAGTAAACCAACTTAAGAGCTGTGCTGTGTGCTTTGAGCTTGAACACAGCTTTCATTTCCAATACACATCGGCAATAACTCCTCTCATGCAGCAGCTCTTTTGATGAGAAATACAGGCTCTTCCTAGTGCTTTATTTACATGCTGGAGGCTAGGGCTCAATAGTGCCGGTGCAATTACTTGAAAAACCTTATTTTCTATGATCTCCCAGGTATAACATGGACCCAAAAAATGACAAACAACACAGGGTGATGCACAAGCTATCAACTAGCCCCTATTGCCGCCTTAGTAGCTTCAAAAACCCACTGCAAGGCTAAAAATGACAGGTAGGAGAAAAGAGAAAAATAATGAAAAGTAATTTCAGGCCATGCTGAGAGGCCCACCTGACTGGAAATGACTATTTAGGACTATTTTAAGGGATCCATGGTGTTGCCATTTCTTCGGTGTGTTTGTGTACGTGCATTTTCCAGTCTTAAAATGAATTAACACCAACTATCCCAATTTTGCATGCTACAGCATCCACTAGTTTATGCAACAGTGTATTCAGCACGTGTGTAATGAAAAAATTTTAGCGTTTCTCACTGTATTTTCACTCACCACAGTCAGGCAGATCCATGTGAATCTCTATGTTCTCCGGCTCATACATTGAAGTAAGAAGTGTCTGAGCGAGCCTGTGACGTGCTTGCACCATCTGCTGGTCAGGAAGAAAACAAATTTTTATTGAGCTCTACTTAATATAGCCAGCAGAAATTTGATTTGTTATAACATAAGGGCTCTAAACCAAGGATTAAGAAACAAAAGAGAGGGAATACAAGTACTTATAGATAATGAGTAGGTTACACATAAATAATAATAATTATAGAAAAATGGAGAACCATGCTAAAAAACATCTACAAACTCCAGCTAGACAATTATTTGAGGTACACTTATAAATAGTCTATTTCAGCCTTGTGCAAAGCTGTTGAAGGCAAAAGTGTCACCTAATTCCTTGAAAAAAAAAATCATCACATTCACATGTTGCTTGATCTTTAAATCTAGCCAGTACCTCAGCCCAACAATCTGTCTGACATCGAATCCCACTGTTTGGTTCAGAAGAATGAAGTTGTTCTAATCTTTGCTAGACACTAAATGGCGTATCACAGCCTTCTTTGGTGAGACAGCTATTCCTCAACCTTTGGCAGAATAGTTCAAGCTCTGACCTAGTAAAATGTTATGTAACTGGTGAAATGATTATGTAACATAGAAAACTATTGCATATTCATAAGAATTTCATGTCTACTGCAGGATGAAGGCTTGCATGAAGATATTCCAATTCGCCCATGTTGTGCAAGCAGACTGCATGCCATGTCTATAGCATTGTCAATGTTGCCACTTGATATAACTCATGTTCAAGGTTCTCTGCGTGACTCTTTTCTGAAGATGTGTGTGTTTGTGAGTAGACATATCTTTTTGCACATGTGATCCTTTTTTACATCACGGTAATCACCTGACACCAGAAGTAGCAAGCAAGGCAACCAAGCAAACATTTCCGGGAATCTTATTAAACATTGCTATATCTCTGTCTCCACCTATCTGGTAAATATACCACAGTGCCACACAAGTAGCACCTAAGTCATACAACAGGCCGCAAAGTGTGCTGCAAGCATGGCTGCTGCCTTCAGATTTCACACAGAAAACTTCCAGAGGTTGTGCCTGCTATGATCGTGCAGAAAGCAAACGTTTACAAATATTTGTCCAGTTTGTTACTCTCTTCTTAACTTACTCAACCGGTGAAGCACTGTAGTATCATGCAATTGATCAAATGACACCACCTGTAAATTCAACGCAGGCCAAGTGTACGGCTCACTATCAGTTAAGTACGAGTAAGAATTGCGAAATCACATTTCTTACCAGGCTAAACACCGTCCCCCGCTGTTAACTCGGCGTAGGCCGCCAGGGCATCTTCTTCCCTGTTGTCGACGCGACGTTTCGCTGGCGGTCGGGCGACCGAGTTTCTTGTGGCTCTTTTTTTGATGTCGTCGCGTTCAGCGAGCTGTCGTGCGGTTGACGGCGGTGGCGTGTAGCCGCACTCGCGCGCTGTCAGCCGCTTGCTGCAGGAGGTCCTCCAGTTCGGACTGCTCCTCTTCTGTACCGGAACTATTGCGGAGCCAGTAATCACAATTTTTGTCAATGGGAAAGAACAGTACATAACAAAGTTCAATACGAGACGCACTTACCTCTTAATTTTCTTCTTCTGATCTCGCAGAAAACGCAGGAGGATTAAGTTAAGCCTTTCCCTGACACTGCGAATGCTGAAGCATCTGCCGAGCACCTCGGAGAGCCGATCGGCTATCTGCAGCCACCTCGCAGGGTCAAGGAAAGGGTTTACATGTACTACCTCCTTTACTAGAGCGATGTCATCGCTGAGAGTAAATCGCTTGCGCCCGGACATCGATTCCGCTGATGACAGAGCGAATGTAAACAACGTGTTCGCCGTTGGCGCTTCTGCTTCGGCTTGTCTTGACTCGGTGGCTTGCTCCGGGCCGTGAACGTAAAGCCTATCCGGCGAGTAGTTTACGTTATGTAAAGGTTCACGTTCCGTAAAGACTCGCGCATGCGCAGATTCTATCCGGTATCCGGTAACACGGTAACGTAAAGAAGTATACGTACAAACTAAAACTCCCTAATGGCTCGATCGACGGCGTTTATGACGAAGGACAACTTGCAGGCCGGAAGGAAGGATTAGAAAAGGGGGCAGTCAGTTTTTGAAAGGAACGCGGTGCATTTGTTTAGCAATTACGGCGAAACACCGCTGGACCAAAAAAGGACCAACGACGCAGTTGCTGCAAAAGACCTGTGAAGTAGCTATGTGATCAACGCTACCAGATCGTTTTGTAAGTTGCGTTAAACGCCAGTGACTGTGGCCGATTTTAAAATGACTTTTTTTTTTCAGCTTCTACGCATGCAAAAACTGAAAGGTAAGCACGATGGAAGAGAGTGACTAGCCGCAGTACACCTCAACGTCGTCACGATGGCCTTGAGTCGGTCCCAGCAGCACCGGTTGACACACGTGTAGAGGAGTTCGAATTTGCAGCCCTTTTGACACGAAAGCTTCCGTATTTCACGTGTCGGGCTCTTTTCAGATGGTAAACTGACGTCATTTCCGTGACAGAAATGACGGAAGTGCGCTCAACAAAACTCGCAGGGGTCCCTTGCGCTTTCATCAACAAAGACTAGAAAGGCGAAAGTGAACCGGTGCGTGCCTATTTTACCATGCACTTCATATCGACAGGAAGGGTTCACTGACTGTCAATAATGTCACTTTCGCTAATTGAGATTCACTGATGCGATTTCAATATGATCTCGTCACATGCTTGACTTGCTTTGTCTGTCACCACATACGCATGTGCGTAATCGAGCTTTCACTCGCTTTTAGGGGGCTTTCGCTCCCCCTATGACGTCGGCAAGCAAAATCGAACGCAGCTTTTTTTTTTTATTATACCCAGCCGCCGGCGCCTGTGTTGGTGCGGACATAGAGTTTCCTAATGTACACTAGAAGAAACTCTGGCGCTAGTGTCTACGGGAGCTACAACGATCGGCGCTTCAGCGAGCATGGGAATGATTTGTAGTACGTCCATTTGTCTAATTTTCGTACTTCTGGCCTGCTTCTGGCTCCGTGTGTGTTCGTGTGGTTAACGGGATGTTTTCTCACGAAACAAAACATCTGCAAATGTTCAGTGGTTGTGCTTCACCACCTTATTTTTTTTTAAAGCTTACCTTTTCAAATCAGGTCACGAAGTTCAAAAGGGTTCGTTCTTTTCTTCAAAACGAAACCGTAACCAGCAATAAACGAAGCCGCAAGTACGATTCGCCACCCGCAAGTACGAAGACTAGGCAAATGTGTGTACTAACCATCATTTCCATGGTCGCTGAACGATCGCAGCGCCAGAGTCCCGTCTAGTTAAGTTTAGGAAACTCTATGGGTGCGGACAGCGGAAAAGCTGCCCAGAAACGCCAAGAAATCCGACACACGCAGACGTGATGTGAACGCTGCCGGCTTTGGGTGAGCCAGTTTTGCAAAAAATGAAAAAAAAAAGAGAGAGAGAAAATCAGCCAACTGCACTTGACGGACAGTGATGAAACAGCCAAGCTATAGTTGCGTGCAGTGGGACGGAATGAACTTGGTTGAATGAAGTAGCACGAAGAGTGAGAGGATTGGCGGAAGCAGTAGCGGGCGCGGCGAGCGGTGGGGGGCAGGGGGGTAGTGAGAGTGGTGGGATGAGTGGCACACACCCGTAATGGGATTTGCCTATTCTCTGCAGGTGAATCTCACTACGATCCACGACGGCCCCCGGACATGAAAGCCTCGACTGGCCACGGCTTCGCCGTTAAATAGACGGATGGGAGAAAGGCAACAGCGTCGGGAGGGAAGGGTGATCGATAGATACAGTGCGCATATACGATCGAGACAACGTATGAAAGAGACACGACATACGCGAAAAGTCGGCAGCATTTTCGTTATCGAAGCGTTTTAACCATATATCCCCCTTCTCCATAGCCATGACGATAGTTATAGCGCGAGAACAAAACGACGACACAGAGACAAGAAGGACACGAAAGACACGAGCGCTCGTGTATTTCGTGTTTTTTTTGTCTCTGTGTCGTCGTTTTGTTCTCGCGCTATAACTATCGTCATGCCATACCAACTAGCCTAAGCTGCCACATCTCCGTAGCCAGGCGGGCGCCACCATTCGAAGCACTGCACGCTACACGACAGCACGAACAAAATAAGACGGATAAGAGTAAGGCAACAGTGAGGAGAAAAAGGAATGGCTAAGCGCGCGCACCAAGACATATATGGAAAGGGAGACGAACGTATGTATGTACGAGCCATCTCGGGAGAGGTGCAGCATGCACGTCACCGAGGAGGACGCCTCAGAGTCTCTCTGTACATACCGCGCGTCGCTCCGTTATTTATCGCACTCGTTTGCGAGTCCCCAATTCGAGTGTGCACGGCGGCCATTTGCGGGTAGGCCACCACATATAGAAATGACCGCAGGCCGGACACCAGCACACACGTATAAAGAAAGGTTCGCTATACGCGGCCGGAAGAACCCAGGACAGCCACCGTGGGTCCACGAATTTCCCTTTTTCTTTTTTTTTTTTTGCGGGATGAGTATTACAGTACATCGCCCAGTCTTATTACGAAGGAGCGGACCGCCGTCCGGCCGTCCTGCCATCATCCCAACGCCACGCAGTCGCCATCACGAAGACGGGCGTTAAGGTCTCATCATCTTCAGCTCTTCGCGCTGCCTATATCGAATTGCCTGTTCCAAAGCTAAATAAAGAGAGAACTTATATCCCATCTTAAAGGGACAGGACCTGCGAGAGGACGAGAGAGGTAATCCTACTCTCGGGATAGAAAAACAAAATCATCATCATCGTCATCATCATCACCATCAGCAGCAGCAGAAGCACGCAGTAAGATATGTTGCCAACCGAGCTTCTTTACGTTGTCTTTTCCGATTCGGTGGATGCGCGGAAGCAAATCACGATACCTTCTTTATTTATTTTTTTTTTTTCATGAATTGTGCGTTTATACTGAACCGCGGCGGCGGGGTTCCGGCGGTCGCTGATTCGCGGCAGTTCGGCAGAAAAGCAATATCATATACGAACTGTGTATAGAGTGACGCACGCCGCTGGCTTGGATGGGCGCTCCATTACACCCTTTTCCGTGCGCCACGTCTTCTTTCTTTTTTTTTTAATACATGGAAAACATAGGAATTGAGGTCGGCTACGTTAAAGCTGGCTACGCCATCATAATGATTAAAATTGCAATATTAAGAACTAGAATAAATAAAAGATTAGAAAAAGGACGGAATTCGGGCGTATAAAGAATAGGCAAGGTCTAAAGACGGTGTCCAATACATACAGGGTGGTCATAGAGATGACTTTTTTTTTTTCAAGAAGATTGTCATCGTCGTCGATGATGGTGATGATAACGAGTAGACACGGTGAAATACGCGAATACAACGCTAGCCACAAAAAACTCGTAGGGTCATTTACGCATCCGTCTTAGAATACTCGCAGACGAAAACCCTTTTTTTTTGTTTTGTTTTCAGTCGACATGTTGATTCTGCCCCACCACCAACCAAAGGCTTCCAGCAGTTAACGTAGTTGAGCACTGCCCCCGAGATCGGCAGGCACTGCGAGTTTTCTCCTCCTCTAACTTTTTATATTGCCTTCGAGATCGGCCCACCTTTAACCAAGTGATGATGCGTTGTGATGACGCCACAAATTTTGACATCACGTGATCATGTTTTTTTTTACATCACTTGCGCTGACGCCATACTGACGGTCCATTTCGGCGTGAGGCACCGAATGCATTCGCCTCAAAAATACAAGTTGGTCGCACGGATTATACCTTTTGCAGGCTGCTGTTGCTGATGATAATTAAGTTAATGATAATAAGCAGACATTACACTATCTACAATACTAAAACGATAACAACAGCAAACTTCACCTCCCTTCTGGATTGCGCCAGCGGGAGGCAGTCCTTAGGAAATTGCCCCCCTACACGGACTTCCCAGCCAGCAAGGACCGGCTAACATCGGGTGGCCCTCGTGGCAAGTCAAGCGTTGGCGACGCCGCCTTGGGTGTGTTCTGGTGTTTGTCACGTTATTGTGTGTTTGTCGTGTTATTGTGTTTTTCATGTTATTGTGTGTTTGTCGTGTCATTGTGTTTGTCACGGAGTTCATGGTAATAGTGTGTAC
>NW_023608864.1:0-25008 GCF_013339725.1 Rhipicephalus microplus | reverse complement strand
TGTTGTATTATATGCGTAGGTGACGAAGGGTAGAATGGCAGCCGAATTCGTGGATCGGTGGCGACATACTTTGAGAGCATGTCGCCAGCATACGGTTCAAGCGTTCGGTGAGGCCATTCGTCTTCGTGTAGTAGCAGCAGTTTGCGGTTAACAACGTTGCACTCTTTGAGAATGGCTTCGATGACTTCAGACAGTAAGACGCGGCCTCGATCACTGAGCAGTTCCGGGGAGGACCGGTCACAGCATTAATTGTTGGAGCAGGAAGGAGGCCACATCGCTCGCTGTAGCCGCGGGGAGAGTGGCAGTTTCGGCGTATCGCGTGAGGTGGTCCACCGCGACAATGGCCCAGTGCTTACCAGCTGACGTTAGTGGAAGGGGCCCATACAAATCGATGCCCACGCGTCGAAACGGCCTGGTAGGGCGAGGTTGATTGATTGATATGGGGGGTTTAACATCCCAAAACCACCATATGATTTTGAGAGACGCCGTAGTGAAGACCTCCGGAAATTTTGACCACCTGGGGTTCTTTAACGCGCACCCAAATCTGAGCACACGGGGTAGGGCAAGGTAGAGGTTGCAGACATACCGGCGACAGGTGCGTTGAAGTTTTGCGGCGCTGACAATCTATGCGGGAGCGAACGAATTTCTGCACGTAGTGGTACATGCCGCCCCAAAAGTACCGTTGGTGAATGCGGTGGTAAGTCTTCGATACTACGGAGTGCGCACATGGCGGATCAGAATGAAAGAATTCGCATACGTTAGAGCGCAGACTGCGGGGTATGACTAGTAGCCACAGGTGGCCGTCACCGTTGTAATTGCGTCGGTGGAGGAGGTCGTCGTGAACGGCGAAATGGTGGGCTTGACGACGCAACACGCGAGTGGTTGGAGTGGATGGATCAGTCAGCAAGTCTATCAGTGAGGCAATCCATTGATCCTTGCGCTGTTCAGTAGCAACGGCATGAATGCTAATGGAAGAAACGGCAAGGTGAGACGCTGAGTCGTGGACATTGTCGTCAAGCAAGGGAGAGCGCGACAGGGCGTCGGCGTCAGCATGTTTCCTTCCGTTGCGGTACAGCACGCGGCACAGTATTGCAGGCGAAGTGCCCACCGGGCGAGATGGCCTGTGGGATCTTTCAATGACGACAACCAGCATAGTGCGTGATTGTCGGTGATGGCATCAAATGGGTGACCATACAAGTAAGATCGGAACTTTGTAAAGGCCCAGACGATTTCCAGACATTCTTTCTCAGTGATGGTGTCATTAGTCTCAACTTTTTAAGCATACGGCTTGCATACGCCATGACATATTCCGGGAGCCCTGGTTTGCGCTGCGCAACGAGAGCGCTGAGGCCGACACCACTGGCGTCCATGTGTACCTCTGTAGGGGCCGTAGGGTCGTACTGGCGGAGTATGGGAGGCGACGTCAACAGATGGCGGAGCGTTGTGAAAGCGTGATCGCACTGTGATGAACACGAATAGAGAGGCGTGTTACTTCCGAGGAGATTCGTCAGCGGCAATGTGATAGTCGCGAAGTTTCGAAAGAAGCGCCGAAAGTAGGAACATAGTCCTACGAAACTGTGCAGTTTCTTGGCGGATGTCGGCTTGAGGAACTCGGTCACGGCCCGAAGCTTGGCTGCATCAGGGAGAATTCCGTCCTTGGACACGACGTAGCCGAGTATTGTCAGCTGCCGAGCTGCAAATAAACACTTCTTTAGGTTCAGTTGCCGACTGACGTTACTTAGACGCGTTAAAACATGCCACAAGCGTCGAAGATGCGTATAGAAGTCCGGAGTGAAAACGATGACGTCATTGAGGTTGCACAGGCACGTGTGCCATTTCAGGTCACGCAGAACGGTATTCATCATGCGCTCAAAGGTGGCGGGTGCATTGCACAGCCCAAATGGCATGACGTTAAATTCGTACAAGCCGTCGGGGGTGACAAAAGCGGTCTTCCGTCGAGCGTCCTCAGCCATAGGTACTTGCCAGTACCTTGTGCGCAAATCAAGGGATGAAAAGAATTCTGCTCCTTGCAAACTGCCAATAGCGTCATCTACCCGTGGTAGTGGGTACACGTCCTCGCGAGCGATCTTGTTGAGGCGTCGGTAGTACACACAGAACCGCACAGAACCGTCCTTCTTCGCCACGAGAACGACAGGAGACTCGCAGGGGCTGTTAGAGGGTCGAATAACATCACGGCGAAGCATGCCGTCGACTTGCTCCTTGATTACACGGTGGTCTGTGGGAGATACGTGATATGGACGTTGCCGCAGTGGTGGTTGTGCGCCTGTGTCAATGCGACGCGTAACGGTGGATGTGTGGCCGAGAGAAGGTTGAGCGATATCGAAAGAAGAGCGGAATTTCTGCAACAGGCCCAGAAGCTGGGTGTGATGTCGTAGCTTTAAAAAAAATGCGGGCATAGCAGACGACAGCGCCACATCACCTGGAAGACGAGAAGAATGAAGGGGCATGGCAAGGCGCCCATTGAAAAAAAAGGAAGAGGAGACGCTCGCGGAGAACGAAGCTGTTCGGACGCCGGCAAGACGACGCGAGGTAGCCTAGGGTGAACCCGCAACTACGCGCGAGGTTCGAAAGGCCTGGTTCCTGTCCTCGAGCCATTGACGTCCTCGGGGCACGGCGTGTCGGCGTGGCCAAGCTCGAGTTCTGGGTGAGTGGTCCGGCGGACATCTCCGGTACGGCGAGCGCCCTCGAAAGACCGGAGCTGCTGACCATGTCCACCGAGACGACGTCGCTGACAGTGTGCGGCTACGCCTAGATCTGGTGATGCCCCTTACGGTGGTATGCTGACCTGGAACCCAAGCGATGACAGCATCCGAGCACGCAACGGGTCCCACTCAAGGCACGGGCTACGGCACAGACTGTGAGACTGTTTACTCTTTCTTTGTGTGTGAACTGCGTGCGTGTACGACTTATAGTACTGTATGTGCAATAGTTTTTTTTTGTTCGCCCAATATAACTCCCTTTTGTTTTTCTCACTGTCTCCATCTTCCTCGCGTCACACGCTTTGCTACGTGATGAACCTAACCACGACACTGAGAAAGCTAACCCGGCATAAGGTTGTCGGGAAGGGAGGGACCGAATACATCAGCGGATGATGAAGAAGATGTAGAAACAGCACTAAGCGTACTGGAACTTGGGTAGTGCGTGTCATCGGGTCGATCTATAACTTGTGCGTCTTCGATGGGTTCCACGCTGCCGAGACATTCCCCTCGCAGCACCGTAACACTGTATGGAGATTAGTTCAGAACAAAAATAGTGGTGCTGCCGTGAGTGACTTGCACGGTCGCAAAAGGAACCAGTAACCCTTTTCTGATGGAAACACGATGAGGTGGCCTGGGGAGTGCAGCGGTGTCGGAAAGACTTGCGCAGTCTTTCCGACACCGGAAATACTTGACCGACACCACCGCGCACGAGTTTGCAGGCACTTACTTGCGTGTCATCGCTGACGAGTAACTTGCTTGCAGCAGATGGACTGTCAGCCAGCGTCAAAGAAGATATTTATGTGAGCTTTATTTCTGCTGGTGCGCAGTGAATGACGGCGTCGTGGCGGGAGAGAAAATCCCATCCTAGGATGACGTCGGGAGAGCATGAAGGAATTATGATGAATTCGACGGTATACATCACGTCCTGAACCATGAGGGGGCTGTGCACATCGCTGTAGGGTGAATGCTTTGGGCACTGGCCGTACGGAGGGAGAGCCCGGAAGTGGCGTGTCACTTTGCGCAGTAATCGGCTAAGTTTGCGTCCATGACAGCTGATTGATTGATTGATTGATATGTGGGGTTTAACGTCCCAAAACCACCATATAATTATGAGGATGCCGTAGTGGAAGGCTCCGGGAATTTCGACCACATGGGGCTCTTTTATTAACGTGCACCCAAATCTGAGCACATAAGCCTACAACATTTCCGCCTCCATCGGAAATGCAGTCGTCGCAGCCAGGATTTGATCCCGCGACCTGCGGGTCATCAGCCAAGTACCTTAGCCACTATAGACCACCGTGGCGGGGCCCATGACAGATACGGCGGCGCCAGTATCTACAAGGGCAGATGCACAAACACCATCTACAAGCACGTCTATCACGTTCGATGGGCTTTCCTGAAGGCTTCCGCAGTTCGACAGCGTCGCAGCCCTTGCCTCGTAGACTGCGACGACTAGTTTTCCTGGTCGCCTCGAGTGGACACGGCCCATCGGCGACAGTGAGCGACGTCGCGAAGATGGTGAATGGCGGGTAGACGGAGCGGGGCGGGACGACGGTGACAAAGGCGGCGGTTGGTCAAAAGAGCGGTTCGATTGGCGGGGAAAGTTGGAGGCGACCTGCGGTTCCTCCACACGATTGCAATAGCGTGCTACGTGACCGACGCAACCACAAGCAAAGCAGATGGGCGATTGTCGAAAGTGCGCCATCGGTTCGCGGTTCCATCCATGTCGCAGAACGCAATGGGCTAGTTCGTGCTGATATGACTGCATGGTGGGCGGCACTCGGGGCACGTGGATTACGTCGGCGTATGTAGGTGGCACAGTTTTTCTGAAGGCCTGGAGATGGTTTCGGTGTAACTAAAGGGGCCAGCCACATGAATCGGTGGGGCGGCCTGGTGACAATTGGGCGTAGCTGAGTGGTGCAAATACGGGAGGTGGCTGGTGGTATTCAGGAACGACCACCGCAATTTCCTGTTTAAGGCTCGCGGAGAAAAGGCAGAAGTGTACTTGACGGCTGTAGAGCATGTTGCGGGGGAGCAAAGCCAGTAAAAAAACCTGGCGGGCAACTTCTGCACGCACGCACGACTTGATTTCGGGGAGCAAGGTTGTGTGGTCAGGAACTGCTGACAAAGCCAAAGATCAGCGTCACGTGATGGTGGTCGAGGGTCATCAAGGGCTGCCACCGCAGCTTGTCGTAACTTTTGCATAGTGTCATGACCTCAGCCACAGTGTGAGGGTTCTTGGCCAGGAGCATGGTGAAGGCATCGTCGGCGATGCCTTTTCGAACTGCGTGATTCTGTCAGCCTCTGACATGTTCGCGTCTACTATCTCGCACAAATCAAGGATGTCCTCGATGTAACTTGTGAAGTACTCGCCGGTCTGCTATGCTCGTTCACGTAAACGCTGTTCGGCTTGCAGCTTATGAACAGCAGGATGGCCGAACACGTCGACGAAGGCGGTTTTAAAAGCGGACCAAGTGGGGAAATCGGATGCGTGGTTGTTGTACCCCATGCCGGCCACACCCGCGAGATAGAAAACCAGGTGCCGAGTTTACCTGCCTCGTCCCAATTATGTGACGCTCACGCGTTCGTACAGGGCGAGCCAGTCCTCGACGTCGGTGCCATCCGCACCGGTGAAGGCAGGAGGGTCGCGGATGCGGGGGACACCGGGACATGGCGCCAACGCAGGAGGAAGCGTTTGCTGGGCGGCGTCTTGGTGCATGGTAGAAGGCACGGTACGGGATCGAAGCTCCAAGGGCATCGAATGCGGACCGAAGGTGTTTGAAGGCACAGCACTTTCCTCCAAATTGTTAAGAAGTTTATTGGCGGACACTCGGCAATGATGCACGACAGCGACAGCCAATGCGGGGACCGACTCTCTGCACGAGCTGCTCTTCTTACGAAAAGGGCGACCCACTAGAAGGTGCTGGAGAGGACGACCCGCTGTTCGAAGGCTTCGCCACAATACAGCGGGTCGTCCTCTCAGCACCTTCTAGTGAGTCGCCCTTTTCGTAAGAGCAGCAGCTCATGCAGAGAGTCGGTCCTATATATATATATATATATATATATATATATATATATATATATATATATATATATATATATATATATATATATATATATATATTCCTCCTGGCTTCCGGGTTGGATTTGGTCCACGGAATTTCCTGAAAATTTGAACTGGGTATGTAGATGATGAAGATAAAAAGTGAAGCTTATTATTCCGTGATGCCTATGCTTTTGGTATGGCGTGATGTCCAACTAATTGGACGCTGAAACTTAATTAAAGCGTTAAGTAGTGGGCCTGAAGCAACACAAAGCAAGGCTACTGAAGAAAATGTGACAAATTCCGGAATAACTGCAAGCTATTATTCAAAATGTAACAAATAATAAAAAACCAACAGAAAAGTGGACCTTAACTTTCGCCGTTTAACTTCTAGAAGATTGCCCTGTTGAACGCCACCATGTTTTCTTCTTTGTTTCGCGATCTCCTGGCGCAATTTCGATAAAACTTCATGGAGGGCGCCAGTAGATGTCCAAAATATTGGACAAGTGGTTTTTGAGGAAGAAAACATGCTGAGATCTTTGTAGTGATGGGGTATTTCATGTCCAATATTTTGGACAAATCCCCATAGCTGGAATCAGGAGGATATATAATATATATATATATATATAAATATATATATTAGATATATATATATATATATTATATATATATCCTGTGTGCATGTGAAAATCAGAAGCGCCTTCTTATCTGTGTGAAATACTCTAAGGGCTAAATATGATCACGAATGGGAAAGTGACGAATAGGTTGTCAACGTCAGATCGGGCCAATGTCAGCTATAAATACACGAGGGAACTCTGGCGCTAGTGTCTATAGACACTCATTATTGCTCCCATAATTGGAGTATACAACGCACGGCGCTTTAGCGAGCAAGCGAGTTATGGGTAGTACATGGATATGCCTAATCTCCGTACTTGATGTTCCGTTTTGCTTCGCGTGGCTTCAAGCTACTTTGTCACGAAAAACAATCGGCAAATATCCAGCTGTTACGCTTCACCACCTTTCAGGATCACCAATTCAAATCAGGTCAAAGAAATTCAAAACGGTTTCTTCTTTCGTTTGAAAAAAAAAAAAACCAAAACACAGCAATAAACGAAGTCGAAAGTGGGTTCGAAGCCCGCAAACACGAATACTAAGCAAATCCATGAACTACCCACCATTACCGTGGTCGCTTCACAATCACACCGCCAAAGTCCCCTCCATTTAACTTTAGGAAACTCTAGGAATGTCACCGAAAGTGATTAGAGGGGACAAAGCGTGTGCACGCCCTCTCATCTCTCGCCTCACCTCTAACGTCTCCGCTGGAGGGAGGGACGGGGGTTAAGCATACATAACCGTAAGCATGCACGATCGACCAGTGATGTTCCGTGCAGAGAATTTTTCCCTTTTTGTAGAATTTTCGCCAGTCTTTTTGAGCCAAAGGGAAAAAAAGGAATCTTCGTGATATTGCAGGGAATTTCAGGAATGGGTAAATTATTACATGATGGCCGATAATTAGCCGTCACATTGCGCCTTCATCTACTGTAATTGGTTCTGGCGCATGCAATACGCAAGCATAACCTCTGGTATTTGTTTCTAATAAGTTACCCGGAGTGATTTATAGTTCGTATGGTGTTAGACTTGAAGCCCGCTATGTGCAGTGTACTAACGGTATGTGAATTAATAAAGTCACGCTTTCGTTGTGTGGCAGTGGAAGGGGCTTGTCATAATTTCGAATATCGCCAGTACGTGAGATGCGTGTATTTATAGTATGTGTAAATGGGGGTGGAAATTAGCACTGTTCTGCAGGGAAAGATGCTGGGAAATACGACAACGTTTGCCGGGAAAAATCCCCGAAATAGAGAATTTCGATGTCTCTGAATGAGAATTCTTCGGCGTGGTACGAAACATCACTGCTGCGATCGACCTCTGGTGCATTCAATGTCGAACAGCTTGAGTAAATTCTCTTTTTCTTCGTTAAGATATACTTAAAATTTTAAAACTTATTGCCGCTGAAAGCTCGCTTGTGAAAACGCAGGGTGAATGAAAAAAAAAAAAAAACCTCGGGAGGCCTTGTCTCATGGGGTAACAAGGGGTGAGCGTAGTTTAGAACGTGCTGCTTTTCTTGCTTTCATCTAGTTTTTCTAATTGTGCAATGCTCTCTCTTGACCCGAAGGTCGCGGTTTCGATGCCGGTGGTCGCATTTCGATGGGGGCAAAATGGTAGAGGCACGTGTACTGTGCCATGTCAGTGCACATCAAAGAACACCGGATGGTCGAAATTCCCCGAGCCCTCCACTACGGCATGCCTGATAATCACGTTGACGCAACAAGCAGTTCGTGTGCCAGTCGTTTGCTACGCCCTCCATGTTGTCTGCGGCGTGCGTGCGAAACAGAGAAAGCGAATCGTTAAGAGTTACCAGAGAAAACGAAGCGTTGCCAGTGTTGAAAGGGCCAACACTGGCAACTCGGGCACAAGCGAACTGCGCGGGACAAGGTGCTGAACTCGGAAGAAGCTCCTTGTTTGTAGGGCACAAGTTCGCCCATTTAAGGCTATTGCAACAAAGTCTACTTCTTCAACTGTGCGTGACAATATCGTGGTTTTGGCGTAAAACTCCTGATATTATTTAATAAAAATCGCCACGACGCGGTTGGCATGACACGTTTTTTTTCAATAAAGTTTAAATCAAGATTGTGTTTATTTGCGGGGGAGGCAACCTTGCAATCAACATATTGACGCATATCTGACCATGTGAGTATACGTCATTGTCATTGCAAAGTTTTGTTATCGTGAGAGGGTGCAATGTCGATGCAAAACAAATAAAGGAAATCAGCAAAAATAGGCAGCGTAGCAAAAAAAAAGGCGTAAATAATGTCACTGGCGTTATGTTTAGAGCTTCGAAGCTATGCACTAATGCCGAGGCACCTGGGGATAGTTCAAGAAGCGTGAACGCTTAATGACAGAGCAGCAGATGAAAAAAAAAAAAAGGCTAGATGATGCCGGCCAGCGCTTGTCGCAATCACCATGAAAATATACGAACATAGTAGAGCATATGACATGCTTAATCGGCGCGCCCTTGTCCGAGATCTTCAGCCGCTTGGATTCCGCGACATACTACACACACACACATACACAGAGAGGAAGTGGCATTCAATGTACCAAATTGACTTGGAGGAATGAACTCCCAGAAGCTGTCCATTGGGCTAGAAGTCAATCTGTAGCGTATTGATCATTGATTAATAGAGAGCTTCAGAATGGGCGCACCAAAAAAAAAAAAAAAACAGCGTCGGCGCTGTTGCGCACGCCCGATGCGCTAACGGCGTTTTGGCTTTGGCCGCAAGGCTTAACTAAGGTGGACACATGCTAAGGTGGACACATGGACGTAGACGCGTGGGCAGGCGGGGGGTGTTTCAACCGCAGTCCTCCTCCCCCCCCCTTTCTTTTTTCCTTGAACTGAGGCTGAAAGAAGCTCTGCAGTGGATGCAAAAATGAAAATTAATTGAGTTACGTTCTTCTCACGCAAGCCAGCCATTGGTTCCTGGCTTTTCCGGGGCGAGATGTACAGTTGGCAGATTGCAACGCCATGGGTTCTTGGTGGCCATCATCGTCAAAAAACATACGTAGCCATAACGCTGCGTGTCAAAGAGCTGGCTTGAAAGGTCAGACTGAGTGAAGGTATGAGCTGCAGAATTGCCCCCCCCCCCCTCCCACCACTTCAAATGATTTAGAGGGTGGCCGCCGATCAGAGCTTGCACTTTACCACCCGCATGCAGTTGTTAAATATGCACACGATTATGCATAAGCATATTCGCGTTATCACGTAAGGGTGCATTGACATAATCACTCCAAATGAAATAATAACAAGCGAAACCTGGAACTTAGCATCGGCACGGGATAGCTGTATACCGAGCCACTCTTGCGGCTACGGCGGCTGCGAAAACTCGCAAAAGCGCTGACGTCCCAGCTTAGCCGTTGGGTAACTATTTTCGCGACAGGTGTAATACCTTCCAAGAGGGGCCTGCACACAGAGTTCAACACAAAATACATACCGGGACGTCTTGTTCTGCGTCTCATTGAGCCTCGCGTGCAGCAATGCCGCGAGCGGCCTTTGAAATGCGCCCTTGCTGGATGTTCACTGCAGTGTGCGCGCTTCGCTTTTCGACCACTGCGCGGCTCCCTCTCGTCTCCCTCCCCTCACGTCCACAACGCTCCCCTTTCGTACAGAACATCATCAGCTGCAGCGAATCTGGTCGCTCACTGGTTCGTTCTGCACGGTTCACTCAGCAACAATACCGTTTGATTTGCACGTGTCAATACATGTGCAGGTTTAAGTGCGTGCACGCATGCACGCACGCAAGCAAGCACGCACATACGCACGCACATACGCAACACACAGACACCCGCACGCATACGCACACGCACGCACACACACACACGCACGCACGCACGCTGGTGCGCATACCTATACTACGACCACTGGATAAAACAAGTTTTTTTTTATCCAGTGGCCGTGCCTATACAAATTCATATCAGCAGCATCATCGTTCGGTTTAGGTTGCAACCGCCATTAGTTTTCATCTTTTGGAGCGGCTGTTTTCTGTCAACGGAGCATTCCCGCCAACTCCAGCTCACTGTCATGCCGTGGAATTGACACCAATATCAAACGAGTGTCATTAATGATTCGCAATTTCTACGCGGTGACTTGGACGTCAACTGTTTGCGGGACAGTCCAATTAAACCCAGTTGTATATTGCTTCATGTCAAGTTTCGCAATCCTGAACTCATAGCTACAGTAAGGCGAAGCGGGACGCGGCTACGTTCAGAGACGTCCGAACTTTCTTTTTTTTTTTGCATGAGTTTATGGCTGTACAACGAATGGGGAAACTACAACTTCAGTGTGTTTGCATAACAGTCGCGATGTTAATTAAGCTCTCCATACGTAACGCCTGTACTGGAACACTACGAAAAGGCACTTTTCTGAACGTCTGACATTGGCATATTTCAACGCAAGCTGAGTGAAGGTTATTTGATCTTCCTTGAAGGCGTAGGTGTGCGCAGGGTGCCCGCATAAGATGCTGTACTAAGTAGGGTATATAGCTAGCGCTTCTGGCTCCAATTTCACATAACTCTATGAAGTGCAGCGTCAAGCGAAGGCAGCCGGTTCAGGGCCGTGCTTTGGAACAGAAAACGCGAAAGCACCGTATGCGAGCCGATGTCTATGGCGCGCGCGCTGCAGCGCTTCAAACCGCTCGCTCCTTTTTGATCAAAGTTCGCAGTTGATGCAGAGTCAGATCGTATAGCTGGTTGAAAACTTGTGGCCACGGACATCAACGCCCGCCGTACGATTGAAGCGTGACTATAGGCGAGGAGGGAACAAATAAAGAAAACACAAAGCTCGATACAATTTGTTTCGAACATTCCTAATTTTATTTAGGCCAATGTAAACTTGAAATCGACTTTACTGTTTCTTTGGAACCTGGCTAAATTATTAATTGCGTCACTTTTTTGAGCAAGCGTTATAATAGGGGGCGTATATGCAGGCTGTCTACTATGTGGGCTTGTTGTGCCTAGTTCGCTACGTTGTCGGTTCAAAGAGGTATCGTTCACGTTTCACGTTTTGAGCACTAGTTTCATGTGTACCATCTATAGCTATATATATGTATATGTACACATATATATAGATATATATATATATATATATATATATTATAATATATATATATATATATATATATTATATATATATATTATATTGTGAGCATTGTTTATGCGTCTCATCTTTTCATCTGTATATACTCATCATCACTAGTCAAGCTTAGGTTGTGGGGCACATACTGGAGACAATAAGAAGAGTCTTGAGGGTACTGGACGCCATCTTACAAGTGGTGGAGAGTGCTGCCCGATTCCTGCGTCCTCTTGCTCTCTCGGACAACCCCAGCGTCCTGTAGAACACATCCCTGAAGCTACGTTCAGGCCGCCGCTTAAACGACCTGGGTTCGGTAATGTCGCAAGCCGACCAGCCCAGCGCAGCAGCTGCGCCACCGCTCCCACCGCCAAGAAACCCTTCTCACCTGGTCACCAGCCCTCAAAAGGATCCTCCGCTGCTCGCAGAGCTTCGGGGTGAGGACGTGGAAGACTGGCTCGAGGAGTGTGACCGCGTGAGTGCCATCAACAACTGTGATGATCCTGCGAAACTCACTGACGTTATCACCCCTGGCAGCTGCTTGGTCACTATCTTTAAACAGCAGCGCCCAGTTTGCCGCGTGCCAACGTGACGACCCCTACTGTAACCGCATCATGGGATGCTTGAATGTTCGTCTTCTCCCCCTAATTCCAGACTACGTCGTCAGCTACAGCAGTTCAAGCTAGACAACTATGTCCTGCAGCGCTAAACTTACAATGCGGATGGGCATCGGTGGGTGCGATTACTTCCCCGTTCGCTGCGAAAACAAGTTCTCGAAGTATTGCACGACGACCCATCAGCTGGACACTTAGGATTCCAAAAGACCTACACCGCGTTAGGAGCCGTTTCTTCTGGCCTGGTCTTTCTACCTTGTGGCTAATTATCGCTTCTTGCACACGTTGTCACGCCGGAAACGACCAACTTTAGCTCCTGCTGGCCTATTACAACCCATTCCATGTCCCGATACACCTTTTGTCGTTGTCGGAATAGACCTCGTCGGGCCACTTCTCGTAACGCCCGTGGGCCACCGCTGGATCGTCACAGCTGTCGACCACCTCACACGATACGCGGAGACTGCTCCTCTACGCACTAGCTCTGCATCAGACGTTGCCGCCTTCTTTTTAGAAGCCATTGTGTTGCGTCATGGTGCACCGCGCACGTTGTTGAGTGACCGGGGCAAGGCCTTCATGTCGACAATTCTTGACGAAATTCTAAAAACTTGTGGCACAGTTCATAAGACCACATCCGCTTACCACCCGCAGACAAATGGCCTGACAGAGCGAGCGATTCCACCGGACTCTAATCGACATGATATCCATGTACATCACACCGAACCACAATAACTGGGACAAAATCTTGCCGTTCGTAACATTTGCACACAACACCGCTGTTCAACGAACCACCGGGTATTCACCTTTCTTCCTCGTCTATGGTCGTGCACCGACATTCATCATTGACGCCTCTTTCTTCAACGTAACGACAAAAACGTCCACGACTACGCCAGAACATTTCGTCTCCAGGCTCGCTGAGGCACGGCAAACGTACTCAACTCAACACGGAGGCCAGTCAACAAGACCGCAAGCAACGCTATGACAGCTTTCGTCGAGACGTCACTTTCCGTCCTGGAGATGAAGTATCACTTTGGACGCCTGTTCGCACTCCAGGATTGTGTGAAAAGTTTCAGTCACGCTTTCTCGGACCTTACGTTATTTCTGAACGGACATCTCCTGTCAATTACCTTCTCACTCCCGTCGAGGGTTCCTCGGACCGTCCGTACCGTGCTCCGAGATAGTCCACGTTTCACGTCTTAAACTCTTTGTTCGCCGTACATTTCCCGCCTAAGTCTCGTCGGGCCGGCCGCTGAAGTGCGCGGGGAAAATAATGTGAGCATTGTTTATGCGTTCCATCTTTTCCTCTGTACTACTCATCATCACTAGTCAAGCTTAGGTTGTGGGGCACATACTCGAGATAATAAGAGAGTCTTAGGGTACTGGACGCCATCTTACAATATATATATATATTAATTATATATATAGATATATATATATATATAATATATAATGGGAAAGAGTGTATACCTAAGGGCTCGTTTTTTCCGTGTTTTGACACTATAATAATGAGATCTACAACACTAATACCAAGGAATGTATAGGGGAAGTTATCAAACCAATGTAATCTAAATAAGAAAGAAAGTGGGTGGAAAAATAACTTGCCGTGAGCAGGAACTCGAGCTACGACCTTCGAATAACGCGTTCGATGCTAGCTGTGGTAGCTCAGTGGCTCTTGTGTGTTGTTCACGCTCTTTTCTGTTGTTCACGCTGGCATGGGATTCACAGAATGTGCAGATGACCATTCCTGTGCCAGCAGAGTGATTTTGCTCGCGCATCGTCGCCTTTCGTGACGGTGGATGTCACACGCTAAGCGAAGAAATGCTGCACTTCAACGATGCTGCCGTGCTTTCCCATGATTGGGTAACGTGAGTTTTCAAACTGCTGTGGTGCTGGAGTTGTGAACAGTTGTATCATGATTCCTTCACCTGCGAAGTACTTGGCGTGTATAGCAAGTATACGTGATTTGGCTAATAAACTATCTTGATTCCCCGATATCTTTTCTTGTTAACCTTATTTTTCTCTCGCATACGCAAATCGTGAGCCGTAAATGTGCCATAAAATTATAAATGCGCCATACGCCATCATCAGAAGCAGGTGCAAGGTCCGCAATTTAAAAAAAAAATCAATTCTGCGCAAAGCAGTGAAGGCACGTGATGTCGCTACCGCTTCCTATTAGGTCGACGTATTGTATTATATTTACATCGACAGCTATTATGATATCACACCTCGGCTCTCGCGCAGCGCCATAGTTCTCCGACGCCACCGGTGTCCGTAACCACATTGCGCGATTTTATAGTACCAATGACACTGTCGGGCTTGAACCCGGGTCCGCTTGACGCCAGCCAGGTGTTCTACCACTCAGCCATGCTGGAGCATGGGACCGTTGGCAAACTTGCCTTAAGCAGGCTTGATGTCGGGAAAGCGATCGCGTTAATGCGACTTATAAGGTGTTTTAAAACAGCGAAAAAACAAGCAGTCGTCGCACAATGCGAACAGCGTAACGAGGGGTCGTCCAATTCTCCAACCCAATACAAACGCTTGTTTTATTCAGCTATTAACTGTGGCTCATACCCACTCAGACATAATTTGTCATCGTGTCAGGCACTGCATCAACAATTGGCACGAAATTCCTCGCAATAGTTTAGCAGATACCACGCCTCTCAGTAGAAGGACGAAAAATAGCATTGCGAATGCTGGCCTACTGCCCTAAAATTTATTATTAGTTAGTTGTGGGAATCAAGCAAGTGTGCTTGCAGATGTTGCCTAGTGAGTGTTTAAAAAAGGCTCTGAAGGGCTCTTTTTTGGCTTTCGCTGGGACTGTGCTGCGCCTTACGTGCAGGCCCGTTTTTTTTTTTTTTGCTGTTATTTTTCTCATAGAGTTTCCCAAATATACACTAGAGGGAATTCTGGCGCTAGTGTCTACGGGAGCTGCAGTGCACGGCGCTTCAGCGAGTATGGGAATGATGGGTAGTACACATATTTGTCTAATCTTCGTAGTTCTGGCCTGCTTCTGGCTCCGTGTGTGTTCGTGTAGCTTGGAGCTGTTCTCTCACGAAACAAATATGAGCAAATGTTCAGCGGTGGCCCTTTGCCAATTTATTCTTTTACGGTTACCGATCGTTTCAAATCGTTTCACGAAGTTCAAAAAGGTTCGTTCACTCCTTGGAAACAGCTGAAACACCGCAATAAACGAAGCCACAAGTGCGAATCGCCGCCCGGAAGTACGAAGACTATAGGTAAATCCCTGTACTATCCATCATTCCCGTGGTCGCTGAACGATCGCAGCGCCAGAGGCTCGTCTAGTTATTTTTGGGAAACTCTATGATTTGTCTCCGCGATATGTAGCTGGTGACGAGCCACCAACTACTTGATACATGGGCTTCTAGAGAAATTACGCAACCAGTTTATATACCTTGTTTGCGACTCTATATATAGCACCGCAGCCACCCCCCAGCGGCACCGAAAGACGGACGCGCTCATCCTTCCTGCTTGACGAGCCAGTGGCGCCAGGTGTTCTATTCTCGATGGGTTCACACAGTGGAATATCGACTTCGGTAGAGCACGTCACATTACTTGTAAAAACAGTGCATCGTGATGTCATGGCGCGCTTGACCACATCAACGCACCGAACCCGCCACACGTTCCCAGCGTAAAAATAAAGCAAGTGGACGAAATGTCCACTAACATGACGCTTAAACAAACTTGACAAACTTAAAATTGCGCATGAACGTGTTTAGACGTAATACCTTAAAAGATATGTATGTACCCTTGCCCAGGACTGGCTTTGACAACGCCGAGATTTACGCAAAACACTGCATCGTTGATATTTTTAAAATGATGCGGTAACGCGTACCGACCTTTCAGGGTGTCAGGTGGGTGGCCGCGTAAACCGAATTCAATGGCTAACTTGACTGGAGTTCATGAACGGACTCCGAGAAGTGCGACCAAAAGCGGATCTCTGGGGGTCGGAACAGTTGCGGTGAAACGCATTCTGTCTTTCTCATTTGCGACGAGGGTTGTGAAAACTTTCTGACGTCAAATGACGTTGCGGAAGAAAGACTGGAGGCACGCGCTGTTCGGCGAGCTCCAGCGAAGCAGTTGAGAGCGAAATGAATGGCCATCGGGAATTACGCCTCGCACGCGGGTGATACTATCCTTCAAAAGGCTGTTTTCTTGGGCGAGTTGGTAATGTTACATCGTTAAACGTAGTGCGAAAAACGCAGAAACGGAGAACGCGAACACAGCGCTGATAATGGAATGAATCAATGGGCCCAGCAAAGCGCCCTTCCGTATAGCGCTGTGTTTGTTTTCCTTTTCTGTGGATATTGCGCTATGTTTAAGGACCAATATTACCCCATGTGCCCAGCCAGCTCTCTTCATTTCTGCTTCACCCGCACCCTCCCCAGCGCTCGCACTAACGCACAGAGCATATAGACGGTACGATGCTGTTTATTTGGACCTTATGCAGAGCATGATGATGACAGCAATGGCAGTTGGAATAACGCCGATAGCGTTAATCCAACTGCTATCTACATGGAAGCCTTCTCACCTTCTCTGAGGAAGCGATGTATAAAGGAACATAATAACTCTACCATGAAAGACGTCTCAGATCGCTAAAACGTGTGATGTCATCATGACGAAAGTCGCTTCACACGGGGCCACGACCGCGTTTACAGAAGGGGCGCGCCGCTGACACACGATGCAGGAAGAATTGTGACAGTTGTTCGCTCTTGTCTTGTGCAAGGAGGATTTAAAAAATTCTGGAGTGGAAATTATTGCCCAGGAGCGAAGCCGTGCCTATGGCAACATGGAAGCTGCTGCGGCCATCTTACGAGGGGCGGAGCGTTTCGCTCGCACGGACAACTAGTGTAATGTGGAAACTTTTTAGAGTCACCTAGTGTTCCAAGTGCGTCTTAGTGTTACTAATTTTTCTTAGTAAGCCTGTAATCAAAGGCAAAATACGTTGGAGGTTCAGCCACCCATACTCATTTCTGTGTGTTATTTTGTCGGGAACAACTATCTTTCAATATAGCACTAACGTAGCAGTTATATGAACGTACCGAAGCCACTTGATATTTAGGTGGGCACTACCTGAAAGAGCATGTTTCCGCCATGTTGGTAGTGGCAAAAGCTGGCTTCACTTCTGCTGGTAAGGCATTGCAGGAGGTTTCACTCCAGCAATTTTTTTAATCCTCTTTCGTCTTGCGTATACCTGTGCGCTCGTTTCGTGCCTTTTTCTTTCTTTTTGAACAGTGCACTTTAAGTATCGAAATGGGAGAGTTGTCCACGCTCGTCTTGTGTATTCCGATTTCGTGCGTGCTTCCTGCATGAGGCGTGTGCTATACGAGTTTCGAGCTGGTTGCAGTTGTTCACGTGACTTTGTAATTTTGCTGAAACCATGCAAAATAACGCTTAACTACTTCTGCAAAGACACGCTTCATTTTCGTGTTATGCCGATTGCTGGCGGATCAGCCACGTCTTTTGTTTGTTTGTTTTTTAACCCTTGTTCTGCAACGGATTATGCGATGTCTATATGAAAGGAGCCCTTCACTAAATCACGGTACTGCAGCTACTGTACTTACTTGCATCCAACAAACATTCACCAGGACCTGCTAATTTAGACCTGTATTCGCTAAAATATACGGCCAATGCCGACAAGTGAGGTGTCCCTATGATTGCTAGTGCTGGCTATCCGCTGTCGTAAGATCAGGAGTGTCTTCATTGAATATCTACCCTATAATGCAGTTATCCGCCAACCTTTGCTTGGTATGAAGCATGCTGCTGAACGACAGTACGCACGTGTGCGACAACGCGTTTCAACTCGTGGCATGTAGACTCGGCGTGGTGCCTTCTCCCTATAGAGAGAGAGTGCGCGCAGCTTCGTGTGATTGCGTTGTCTTTGTCTCTGTGGGGAACGCGCTGAATCGTTGCAACAACTAAGTGTGGTTAGGGCTCAATATTTGTTAGCGGCGAAGAATAGACCATCATGAAACGCGCCTGCATAACGAGTAGTCGGAAACGGCTTTTATACGAAGAGTGCAGAAAAGGAACCACACGATGCACTAATTCTATTGCAGCGAGGTAATATATAAAAATGCAGTGCCTCCTAGCGCATGCGCAGTACACACGTCAACGTGAGTATGAAAGAAATGCAAATAGAAAGTGAAGGAACGAAATTATTCGCAGCTGTGAAATTATCGTGAAAAGATAGGAGAGCCTGCAGACAAACGTGACCCTAAGGCGGACTATAGATAAGAAACTAATTTCCTTGCTGTTAATTGATTGGTATGTGGAGTTTAACGTCCGAAAATCACCGTATGATTATGAGAGACGCCGTAGTGGAGGACTCCGGGAATTTCGACTACCGGGGTTCTTTAACCGTACGCCCAAGTCTAAGCACATGGGCCTACAACATTTCCGCCTCCATCGGAAATGCGGCCGCCGCAGCCGGGATTCGATCCTGCAACCTGCGGGTCAGCAGACAAGTACCTTAGCCACTAGACCACGTGGCGGGGCCCTTCCTGTTAAGGGACAACGATGCCGCGGCAACACATGAGCACTTTTTGTAAAAATTTCGTGTAGGTTCGCTTTATGTTTACCTGGTGGTTTCACAGGTGCAACGAATTTTTTCTTATTTACGTTATTTTTTCACTCACGTTGATGTGATGATGCGCACAGTGCATGTGACAGCAGGCATTGCGTTTTCGTGTATTGCCTTGCTGCATTAAAATGGTCATTAGTCAGAGCGTCGTCGGTGTCGTTCCCGTACCACGTGTTCGTCGTATAAGCGCTGTTTTCTTCTTTTCGTTAAGCAACACCAACTGGTTAATATTGTGTAGCTTACATTTATTTATTTCAGGAACATAAATCATTATAACTGACATGTGAGATAAACAGAGTATATATTTTCCCTCCTTGGATGCTGCCAAGACCAAAAATACAGTCTCGGTTGAGGGAATAATATCTAAAAGGGACATGTTCGTGACAGTCGCGCAGCAGCTGGTACGATTTCAGATTTATTCCCTATATCACGAGCAAGTTTGCCGCTTTTAGATAAGAGGCCTTTCACTATGACGAAAATACTAGGTCCATGGCCAACTGCAGGTCTTCAAAAGAGCGCTTGTCGCCTTTAAGAAGTTGCTTGAAGAATGAAATATTTTATGGAAATATTGACCTACCGTGTGATGTCCTTCACGCTAAATAAAATGTGTAATATTTATATAGCCTGTTTCATATGCGTAATCGTGTGTCTCAGTGTGAACAGAACTTGTGCGTGGAACTTGTGTTCGTATGAACCTATTAGGCGTATCTGAAGCGACCTGTGACGTTCGGCTATTGTGTGCTTTCACATCTTATGTTGTACAGTCTCGCATTTTGTGCCCTTATTGTTGATCTTACGGCATATCTTGCCTATATACCAGGAGGAAAGGAGTAGCTGGTGTCACCGTAATGGCAACCTCTCCTATCATCATTTAATAATAAAAAACACCAACTGGTCTTTGTCATTGACTACTACGCGCGCCTGGTTTTGTCAATAAGTATACTTGAGGTTGTAAGATAAAAAAAACAATAATATTTCAGCTTTTGTCTCGAAACCGTGATATGAACCATGACGCTGTAGTGGAGGGCTCCGGAAATTTCGACCGTCTGATGATGGTGTTTTTTTAGCGCGTGCTGACATCGCACATTACACGGGCATTTCGCCTTCATCAAAATACGACCACCACAGCCGGGGTAAAACCCTCATCCTTTGGATGAGCAGCAGAACCGCAACTGCTACACCACCGCGGCGCTCGTAAGATGTCGTGCTTAGGAGGCTTCGGGCAGGGGTGGCCTTCTCACCAGCCGTTATATCGTCATGGAACTGGTCACATTTACGAGTTGGCGATACGTGTCCATATTGTCCCACTCCAGCGATGCAAGCAGACACATACCACCTTTTATGGACATGTAAAGGGTTGCAGCGAGAACGTTCCCGTCAGCTCCTCCAAGCCGGCCTTCGCTACAGCGACGCAGACAGTTACAATTGCTGGATACATCAAAACAGATTCCACAAGGCACTACTTCACTTTATACACAACCCGGCCTAACAGCCCACACTTAACAAAAAAATATTATGCCTTGGAGGCAAGTATTTATCGCAATGAAAAAAAGATTACTGTGTCTCTAAGAAATTCCGACACTTCGTGCTGATATTGATCTCCGTCAAATAACGCATGCTGTGAGGTGATAGCTTCGTAAATGTATGGTATTAAAAAACTTTTTTCGAGTTATGCGATCAAAGTTTTCTCTAATTTAGCGGCATGATCGCAGCACCGTTTAAAAAACTGTAACCGCATGCATCCGCCTTTCCCATTTGCTCACGGACAGCTGCTTCATTTTCAAACTTTGCAATGTTTTTCTGCCTTGCGTGACACGTGTCCTACAGATGTTCAGCAGGTTTGTGAATCGCTCAAGCAACATTTTTTTTTCTTTTTTCGCGCGGAAATCCTGGTCGTATGGGTGCGATCATCATAATAAGAAGTCGGTGACCGGCGACAGTGGTTTCTATACTAAGAACGTCGCTATAGAGCCTATTCGACAACGCCAGTGCATGTCATGACGGAAACGAAAAGGAAAACTCTTGTTGACACAATGCCTTCTCTCAGTTATTTTTTGCTCAAAGATTGACCACCAGTCCCCGCTTTCTCACTATATTACCCGTATGCGCCTGCTCTGTATTGGCTCTAGCAGGTGTTCAATATTTATAAATATATTCACGCAGAACAAAACAAAAACCTTTTCTAAGTCACTTTCTTGATTGAATGCAGCATTCTTTGAACGAATTTAATTAACAATAGTAGTTCGCTATTTGTTGCGCTCGCAAATCAACTGAATACAGCCGACTATACCTCTGTATACTTTTCAAAGGTCATCCCCGCCTAATGAACGGCTATAGATTTCATTTTCTTTTTACAATCTTGTTTCTGTGTCGCTCGCGTAGTACTCAAGGAAACGATTCACGATAATGTGGAACAATATTCAATAAAATGATCGTAGATATTCCGTGTTTAGTCTAAAAAGTTTTTTTTTTTTTTTCGTGTAAAGGCATTGCTTGTAAAAACAATCGGGTGCCCAGATATAGGTGGATAAAGAAACAGACAGTCAGTAGTTTCGGTCATTCCGGAGTGAACCGCTACGGCATGTCTCACAATCTTATTGTAGCTTCGATACGCATAGACTTCCAAATATTTTTTTTGAAATGATAATGCTCGATTACTAAGTGTAGGCACACGTCGTGTACTTTGCAAAACAAACTTTTCACGTACTAGCAGAGACTAGCGCTAACTTCCGGCGAACGTCGCACTAAACTGCCACATCCGTCACGCAGCGGTAAAGAGTGCCTAGCTTGAAAAAAAAAGTTAGAAGGAAGCTCGCGAAAAAGTCAAAAACACCATGCAGTGTGGCTATATATTTAGGCGCATCGTAGCCGCACCGTGCACTCCAAACTGTTCCGGAATTTGAATGCTTCCGGCTTGCCTGATATTGATATTGTTCATTTAGCTTAATCTCCCCATATCGATTTAATAACAAACGAAGCAACAAAAGAGATTTGCTAGTACGATAAAAAAGAAATTCGAACAGTGATATGAATGAACCCTGCTGATCACACTTCTTTTCGAACTATTGGAAGATAACCATTTCAAAGGTACTAACCTTATTGCCACCTGAAATTCACTGACGGTTACAATGTTGCCCGATTAGAATTCTCGCTAGGTCTTGCGGCAAGGCCAATTCTGTTTGAAGTTTGGCTTTCTATCGACTACGCGACAAATCAGTAGTTTCGTGACGGCACCCGCTACTCCATTATTCGTCTTTCCGTGGATAAGCGAGGTACCCACTGCACATCCCATTACGGGCTCTTTGCTGATGACCACGAAGAATAATGAATTAGCACTTTTCAGGGGTTGGGAATCATTAGGTCTCATACTCTTTGCGCAATTAGCACTGTGTGATGACTGGTTGTTACTTTATTACTGTTTGGACACGGTATATTACGTAGGTTAACGCGATTCTTTGACTCTTATGACGCCTGTATAAGGTGTGTTTTTTTTTTTTTGCAAATGAGTGTGCAGCGCAAACATGAGTGGTTGGTAGAAAACTAAACTTCCATGAAGTTGGCCTGAGTTTAAATCTCATTCGATCCTGAGTATTCTTCTTCTCGTTCAATTTTTCATGTAGGGAAGTCTCCAAGATGCCGAAAGGAAATGTATTTAATCATCACGCCATCACCTGGTTCCCGGCCCACGTAGGGTTGAATTGATTGGCGCTTGTCAACGCCAATGAATTGGCACATGCTCGAACGCGAGGTCTCGCTTGTCATCCGGGCCCTCCGAAGTCGGATCGGGCGGGGCCTGCGACGGGCCACTTTAGCGACATACTCTCCACCTTAACGAAGTCACGAAGCATTATAAACTCGTTCGCAGGTCATTTCTTTTGCCTTAAGGAAGCCTGTCACGTCCATAACCGGTTACGCTTAGGTTACTGCAAACGCACTAGTATCCTAGCCTTTCGTTCTATACTCGTATCCCAGAAGTTCCCTTCGTGTCCCAACTGCGGCGAATACAACGAATTTAACCGCATGCTCTGGGAGCGCCTTTCTTTACAGCACCACACGCATGAAAAGATCGCGCAAGACACATTATTTAAGAGCCACGACTGCTTCCAACAACTCCAGGCTGTTCGGATGGCCTACAACACTGTGGTGAGGCCTGGCCTTACCGTCCCGACGTGCGCTCCTCCCTCAATGAAAACTGGGGGATGACTTCTTCAGGGCGTCAATAAAACTTGGTTGCCTACCTGTACATATATCGGTCACACCACCGACGGCAACGCCGCTAAACGAATAAACGGGCGCCTAAAAATTGCGCTGTGTAGTGCGAACAGTGGAGCACTATGCACCGCGCAGTGGTCATTTTATTGCGATAGCAACTTTATAGACACTCTCGTCTGGAATTAGCCGCCGGCGTCGGCCGTAACCGTCACTCACCGTATGTAAAAGACTGCGGCGCGTGAAATCAAACGTGGAACTTCTGAATTGTGAGTGCGAGGTGCTAGCTGTTGAGTCACGAAGGAGCACCTCCATCAACGTTCAAACGGCAAGCTATTTATATCTACCACTTACCGCTGTTGACGGGCATCTCGGGAAGAACTGTCGTGTTTTCAGCATTACCAGCAAGATGGCGCAATGAGCGCGCGTCACCACATAGTCATGACGCGGCGGCATGCTCTCTCATCTTCCACGCGTACTTTGCCCCGTGGAGAGGGGCAGGGTGGACGCTCACGCGTGCGCTTATCTCGTGTTGGGGACAATCGTATGTCTTGGCTGGCCTTGGGCTTTCGGCTTTCACCAGAATGATTCTGTTGTATTTACTGGGCGCACAAAGGTCATTGCAATCGTTGCACAGTCTCCATTCGCGAAAAGGGTGCGCTTTTCAGACAGAAAAGTATCAACTGAGATGCTTATTCGCGTTCATCTGTACCAGTGAGTACGTTTCGTGCGTCATTTGTGCGTGAGAAACGCGGGGCACGTTTAGATCTGCTTGCCACTCTGCGCGTGACCTTCCAATTTGTTGCTGTCGCGTTCATTGCTCTGCCTTTTCGTCAAAGCTGTGACTTTTATTTTCATTGGCCCTGCCCAGTTTGTTTGTGACCTACTTCTGCGGAGTCCTCACTTCAGACTGCTGTACCAGGAAGCGAAGCTTCAATTCTGCGTTATTATCACACATAGCCGATAAAAACGACTCACTCTAATTCACTGCCAGTCTGCAAAAGTAGCACTCTGCACCTACAAGTTCTACATCTTTGAAGTAAGAAGCTTTGAAGTTTGTCCTTTATTTTTACGCAGGTGCGCCGCCGTGGTGGTCTAGTGGCTAAGGTACTCAGCTGCTGACCCGCAGGTCGCGGGATCGAATCCCGCCTGCGGCGGCTGCATTTCCGATGGAAGCGGAAATGTTGTAGGCCCGTGTGCTCAGATTTGGGTGCACGTTAAAGAACCCCAGGTGGTCAAAATTTCCGGAGCCCTCCACTACGGCGTCTCTCATAATCATATGGTGGTTTTGGGACGTTAAACCCCACATATCAATCAATCATTTTACGCACGTATTCTTCACTCAACGATCTACCTTTACTTGAGAAAGTAGACTGTATCGCCGTGTCTAGGCAGAGCAAGCCACAGCATATCAGCAATAATCTGCTCCAGTTCTTGATAAGTACGTCGTCTTTTTCATTCGAGCAGTGGTGTTGTGCTCAACTCTGTCAGATAAAGGTCAAAATGCCAGGTCGTCCATTTGCTGTGATCTGTCGTTTGCTAAATTCCTCCATAGTCTTTATGTATCTTATTTCGGACAGGTCGTCTATTCCACTACCTCGAAAGTCATTGAAGCCGTCGTTAAAAGAGTTCCCCTTTTTACTTTACAATTTAACACAAAAGTGTTCTATGCTTGGGTCCACTAAGACTTCACTGACATCACTTCCGTCCTGTTAGTGACGTCGTCAAGGTGTACACGAAGAAACGAGAAATAAGGGTTGCGTTGAATCGGATGACCTTTAAATCTAGCCCACGACCTCACGGCCCCGGATGACAGGTGCCCGGCGCTCTACACTCTGCGTCACCAACGCCCAGAGTTACAATCGTGCTTTATACCTCCCGAACTTCCCTCTCGCAGTGTTCTTCGTTCCCTTGGTGGTGTCGCAGTATAAACGCGCTGAAGTACTGCATTATGACACTAACGAGTGCCGACAGGGAGTGCTTCGTTAGTTTCAACGAAACGGGGGCTTTCAAGATGTCCTGGTAAGAAACACTACGGTCAGTGCAATGCGCCGTATGCGATGATTCGGTTTGATCATGATGTGCTACGTGTTTTGTCTTTCGCATCGTGTTAGCGTGGCGACTCGCCGACAAAGTAGTACAGC
>NW_023608863.1:0-25244 GCF_013339725.1 Rhipicephalus microplus | reverse complement strand
GACGGATGAGACAGAAAGAGAAGGAGGAGGCACTGGAGGTGGCGCCACAGCTGTCGATGCAACTCTTCCCCTGTCTACACGGCCGTTGCCGGGGCAACCCTGGCCGGGGTGAGCAGGAAATCCGCGAAGAGGCCGACGAAAGGCAAACGCTATGGCGCATATAGCGGGCGGCGGCTTCGACACGGAAGGCAATGGAATTGCGATTCAAGAATGACTCCTCGTAAATGGCACCCAGCCGCCCAGCGGCGCAGATTATTTAACAGCCTCGCGTTCTTTGAGTATTTTTACGAAATGCTACTGCAGTCGGTGAACAATAGTGAACCAAAACTTGCGGAAAACAAAGTGCACTCTGGAACTGCCAGAAACAATAATTATTTCGTCCTCGGTGAGATTAGCGAGAGCGCATCGCTACACCTTTTTTCAAATGAATTTTTTTTCGCACTGTCCGTGTCTGGCAATCCTGTATATAGTGCCACAAACACTGAATGCGTAGTCAAAGCTGAAACAAATTAATCCACAGTCGCGGATGTTTGGAAAGCTTGTCACGCACCACGAAACGTGCCGAGGTTGTTACCAAACATTTTGCTGACCACTTGATCAGCACATAATTCCATATGGTAGCCCAATAAGCTAGCTAAGAACCTGTTGCAAAGGCAAGGCACGTTCTTGTTAAATGTTGCTAACATAAACGATGGCTGTACATAAGGGCAGTTACAGCTTTCTGTGTGAATTGATCGTAACCCACGTTTTCCAGCGTAGCAGAGGCTCAGCGTACCTAATCAGCTACCACAGCAAGTTCGTAAGCAATGAATAGGTACGAGAATGTGCAGCTGTTTTCTATGTAGAATAGTCCGTGTACAGTGCTTTGACCACCTCCATTCATTAAGCCACCTCTCATAGACTCCCAGCCTAACAGGTGTGGGACCTTGACCACTAAGAAGCAGTCCCCCCCCCCCTCGCACCCATACACGCAAAATTCGAGGGCGCACGGAATGATACACACGCATACACATGCACAGGCGCACACACCACACGTATACACACATACGACCACACACATATGCGACCATAAACGGACACATGCATGGGCGTACACATGTGCACAATCACGGTTAACACAAGCACGGGCTTGTGTTAACCGTCACACATACACGCGCACGCACACATACACGCACACGCACACCTGCACGGGTGTACAAACAATCGCGCTTACAACGAACACGTACACATACTCGGGCGAACATTATGTGTGTGTATATAATCCCCAGCAAACATGTCGCTTATAGCCAACGCTAAGGAAAGCTTTTGTAACATGGGTTGCAATTAATTGCTATTATAGGTGAAACGCAATTTGCTTCTGCTGGCATTCTCCTGTATTTGGAGAGCACCTTCACCCATTCTACACTCTAAGGCAAAAGGGTGTTAAAAGATGTGTGGTTCGTCCTTTTGGGGACTAATAGGCCTGCCACAACCAATAATCTCTTTAAGGAGTAACGGCACTGGGTTTAACGGTTAGCCACCAGAAGGGACTAACATTCAGTTCTCACATTTGCACTTTAGTGAGTAACCGTTAGTCTCACAGTTCACCCCATACGACTAACATTTAGTCCTCATATTTGCACCTCATAGAGCAACTATTAATCCCCACATTTACACCTTACCGGGCAACCGTTAGTCCTCACAGTTGCACCTTGCTGGACGAACGCTTGATCCACTTAAGTACTCCAATCTGATGAACTTTTGTCCCAGTTCAAACATTGTTTTTTGTTTATTTTCCGCCAGACCGAATACTCCTTTCGCCTGTTTTTCTGCGCAGTGACCAACCAATTCTGCAGAAAAGAACACGCGAAAAAGTAGTTAGCCACCTATGTAACTGCTTTCACAGTCACGGCAACAACAAAAGACAAAAGTGAGACATTGAAATCTTTAATTTTTCTACATACACATTAAGTTTACCCTTTTTATAAGTGAATTCATGGTGAAGTGTACAAGTTCAGTCTCGTTGTCAAATCTTGTTCACTCCTTGAAGAGCTCCTCCGACTGAAACTATAGATGACAGGCATTACAGACGCCAGCGCATACAGCCTTCTGCCTGTTGTGTTCTCATGGCTGCACGTACAATAATATAGTAAAAATAGTTGAGCACACATCACAGAAGATGAAGATGCACGCATATGACAAGTACGTGCACACAATATAAAAACAAGCGTTAAAATATGACACACAAATAACTTTACCTTCACATCTCGCGCAGTCCTTCTGAAGCTGCTCTGACGAAAGAGATGAAGGATGGGCATCGCAGACGCCAGCACACAGTCTTCAGCATGGTGTGTGCCCACGGCTGCACAATAAGTATGTAATATAGTGAGTCACACGTGGCAGAGGATGAATACAAATGCATATGAGAAATACGTGCAAGGTTAAACGAAAATATATGTGAGATATGACAGGCTAATAATTTCACCGAGATGTCACACATCATCAAAGGCTCATTTCAATCCCCGCAGCGCAACAGCTTAGGAGCGGCTGCTGGCGATCGAGGGGGCACCTCGATCACCAAAGTATGTAGACGCATCTCACCTCCACTCCTCGATGTTTTCTTCAATTTTACGTGCAAATACCTTTCCATGGCAGCAAAACTGTGATAACGATCTCGATAATTAAAGTGTAGCGCCACGCCAGTTTTGGCCAGCTGGCCGCGAAGAAAAAAATAATCACAGCATATCCACCAATCGAAATCATGATGAGTGTGGCGAAGCTTTAAAAGGTGCTATCGGCAAACTGAGAAGCATCCGCTGGCAGCATCCGTCCGCCGTCTGCCTGTCTGTCTTTCCATCCGTCCGCCCACATGTCCGTCTGTCTGTATGTATGCCTGTCCATCCGTCCGTGCGTCCGTTCGTCCATCTAGTGAACACTTCGAGTACTGCCATCTCGCATCATTTCAACATATATCCATCGCATACAAGTACCACCATCCAGTGGACTTTTCTAGGACTAAAACGAAAGGTGGCTACTACATACAGGAGACACGCGTACCGACGCTTTAGGGAGCTTCACCCCTTAAAAAAACGAGCCGAGTGGTACGTGGTGTGCGAGCCTGGTGGCTATGACGCAGGCAGCCACCACCATTTTGCTCCGGCTTTCTAAAATAAAGTGGCGAGATCGGCACAGCCACGTTGGCCGCTGTCACATCGTCTCTTTGCGTCTCACTACAAGCGGTGAGAAGAAGTTGACGAGCGGCCGTTGCCATGCTTCTGCGACTCTGCCCGTCAGTGAAACCTTTCTACCCGGCCTACCCCAAAGTATAGTTCATGCAGCTCGATCACGTCCGGCCGCCAGCGCAATGAGTTCTGCACCCGACCACCCTCCCAACAAATTTCAGGACGTTCCTGCTGCCATCAAGCAGTCCGCCACAAGATGTGTTGCTTATACGTCTTCCACCAACGGTCCTTAAGGCATGGTTCTTAAAGCGAGCAGCCTCGCCTTCGGTCTCTCGCAGCCGAAGGTAAAGTATGCACCCATCTACGGCCAAACTTCAGAGACGCTGCGACTATGACCGATGCTCTTGAGAATGACGTGCCGCTTCCGTCTATGGCACAGCAGACTGCACATTCCACGCCTGCGATAGAGGCAGCCATCTTTCACACCAACCTGCGCACAAGCCCTCGTGTGTTCACCGCCGAAGGTGTTTCCCAAAGTCAAGGTGCGCCTGCCAAGTAAGAAGGCGACGACCGCTCACAAAGCGCCCGGCAAGCCAAAAATTGAAACCACCCACGCATGCTACAACAGACACGCAAGATGTCAGTGAGCATGCTGTCTGGCGTGCGCGCTGCTCATAACCTAACTCCCAAAGGAATTCCACGAACACTCAAACAGTGTCGGGTCCTATCGCGGGGTCTGCGCGTCCTCTGCGCGACATCCTTCTTAACGAGCCCACAAAGCACAAGCGCCCCTGCCTCAAGTACGCAGACACCAGATCGTGATTAGGCATCTCTCACGCCTGCGTTTCAAGGATGAAAGCGTCGCACTGAGAGCCAAGAACTCGGGCAGCTTCCCGACAGCCTTCCGAACCTTAGTGTTCAAGCATCTGCGCGGGGAGGCTAAAGCGCGGTAATCTCACCTCTTAACACATCGCCAGATATTAAAGGCACACTGGTATCGATGCTACTTAGACCTGCCATTCATGTAAAGTGTCATTTTTATGAAAGGGGACACGGCTACACGTGGCCTGCGCGCTCCGGCAGCTGCCGGAAGCGCGTTCAAGCGGGAGCGATAGCAACCACAGCCTCTTTTCGCGTCATTTCGCAGCGAGCAAAACCACCATTCGTTGCTGATATAGAACGGCAAGCTTGCAACACCTCCCCCTTCAAAGCGATTACCAGCTCTTATATAATCGTCTTGAAGGGGGAGGCAGTCGCAATCTTGCCGCTGGTTCCATATCAGCGATGAACCGTTGTTTTGCTCGCCGCAAGATGACGCGAAAAGAGACTAGTTGCTAGAGTCACTGAAAAAAATTTCAGAGTGTCGCACCTGTTTTCTGCGCGCCGACGCCGCCGTAGAGCCGCGGTGATTGGGTTGTTTGTGTCACGTGACCTTCCGTCGCCATATTCCTTCCAAGCACATTGGGCACCCCCGCGCAGAGACGTTTCTTTCGCTGTTGAACGAGCATTGCGGATGGATTTCAACGTGCCAGCTACGTATTTTGGACGGATTGACAGCAAGCGTACGTGCCAGAACCATGTCTGGCTGCTGCGCCTTCGGGTGCAGCAACCGACCGGAGTCTGGGAAGGCATTCTTTTTGCATTCCGACCGGGAAAAAAAACGACCAGCAACGACGTTCGGCATGGCTGCAGAGAATGGGCCGCAAGAATTTCGTGTCTTCGAAGAACACCCGCTTGTGCGAGGTAAGTTGGTGAAGTCTCCAGGTTCAATATAAGTAGCGTTAGAAGTTGGACGAGTTTGTGATAATAAATTGTGCACTCCAGATTAGAATAACAGATAGGTGAGCTAAATGGCACGACAGTTCGTGTGTGTTCGCTTGTGCAATTGCGTATTAGCACTGCTGTATGAGATTAATGCGGCGGTTTGCTGGGCACCTCTAATGTGGTTGAAATATATGCCCGTTCTGTTGCGCGGTTTCTTCGAGCAAAGGCGTGCTACGACCATACGAAGAGAGATTTATTCTGCGAATTGTTTAACCAGTCGGCATTGACGGCATGACAAGCCTCCGATTAACGGGACAGAAGCGCAACTGAGAGTGCGCATGAAATACGAGTGATTTGCGATTTACGCAATCGTACTGCGGGTATTTATTACAAAACATTGTGACAATGGTTAGCCGGCCCAGAATGGTGAAAAAGTGCCACTAAAACTACAGGTTTTCCCGCTCAATTTAATCTAAGCGCCAGCCAAATTAATCTAGGCGCCAGTCCATTTGATCCAGCCGCCACTGAAATTAATCCAGGTGCCATTCATTTTAATCCAAGTGCCACTGAAATTAATCCAACCGCCAGCCGATTCAATCCGGACGCCAGCGAATTGAATCCTGATGACATTGTGACTTCAAAACGACCCAGAATTTTCGGGAATGCGTGGAGTGAATAGCTTTGGAGTGAATTTAACAGGGAAAAACCATGAATGAGTCACTCGTGACACAATATGACTCGCGCGACATTATCTCGCCTATCACCCGCGTAAGCACTATTCACACCTTCGACATGCATATCACAGGAAATGCCGTCCACACAGTAATAACTTGATAATTATTAACCAGGCCAATGATCTCATCACGAGTGAATTAGGTGACGTCCTCACGCATATCACCCACGCACACACTGTCTTAACCTTCCGTCATGCATATCAAATGAAACGTCTTTGAAAGGGCGGTATTTTGATACCTGAAACTCGGCCAAGTCACCTGATAACCAGTTCCTCAGGGGACGTCATCACAAATATCACCCGCGCACGTTATTTACTCACCTGCCGACATGCATGCCAAACGAAACGTCTTTGAGAGAGCAATAACGTGGTACCTATGACTCGGCCAACTGACTTGATCACTTGTGATTTGGGTGACGTCATCACGCCTATCACCCACGCACGCAATGTCTAACCTGCCATCATGTATACCAAACGAAACGTCTTCGAGAGGCTAATAAATTGAACGCTGTCAATCGGCAGAGTAACGTGATCACTAGTGACTCGTGTGACGTCATCGCGTTTGACACCCACGCACGCAGCGTCTAACCCGAGTTCATACATATCAAATGAAACGTGTTTGAGAGAGTAATAACTTGAACGCTGTCACAAGGCCCAGTGACGTCATCACTAGTGACTGGCGTGACGTCAAGTCGCCTAAGACTCACGCAAGCACTCTATAATGTGCCTTCATGCATATCAAACAAAACGTCTTTGAAAGGGTAATAACTTGAATGCTGGCACTAGGCCGCGTGACGTCATCACTAGTGACTCACGTGACGTCATTACGTCTATCACACGCACACGCAGTGTCCAAACCTGTCTTCATGCATATCAAACGAAATGTCCTTGAGAGAGTAATAACTTGAACGCTGTCACAAGGCCCAGTGACGTCATCACTAGTGACTGGCGTGACGTCATCACGCCTATCACACACGCACGAAGTGTCCAATTCTGTCTTCATGCATATCAAACGAAATGTCTTTGAGAGAGTAATAACTTGAACGCTGTCACAAGGCCCAGTGACGTCATCACTAGTGACTGGCGTGACGTCATCACGCCTGACACCCACGCACGCGGTGTCTAACCTGTCTTCATGCATATCAAACGAAATGTCCTTGAGAGAGTAATAACTTGAACGCTGTCACTAGGCTAGCGACGTGAATACTAGTGACTCATGTGACGTCATCACGTCTATCACACACGCAAGCGCTGTCCTAACCTGTTTTCATGCAATATCGAACGAAACGTCTGTGAGAGAGCAATAATGTTATACTTATGACTCGGCCAACCGACTTGATCACTATTGACTCACGTGGACGTCATCACGACTAACAGTCAGCAAGCACTCTCTAACGTGCTTTCATGAATAACAAACGAAACGTCATTGAGAGAACCATTAATCTGAGGCCGTTGCAGGCAGCGTCTGATAGCTAAAAACTAACTTCTCGCGCTGCACAGCCGTGCACCAGCTAACCGGTATACGTAGGCACCAGATCGCGCGTTTTCGAATTCAGTCAAAGGGTCTTTACATGGCTTTTGTTTGACTTGACGCTTTTCTTGACTCGTGTAGATGCGATGGAAGCAACAGTACCTTCAAGCAGCAGTGTGGTACAACCCAACAACAGTGTCACATCGCTCGTTGAGGGCAGCGCTTCTCCTTCATTCAATAAATAGAAATAAGGAAGTCGAAATGACAATTAAGCATTTTACAAACCATACTAAATTACGCAACATTCAACCGATACCCTCACCTCCCTGCGACACGTTTACTCCAGCTCGTCGTGTGGGTAGATGTACGCGTCTTTTTTGTTGCTTCTCGTGTTTCGTAGAATGCCTTGAAAATGCGGGCAGCCAGGCCTGCAATACTGTGAACGGACAGGCGTTCTACACTAAACAGGCACGCTTATTCCAAGCACACTAACCTATAAGAAACGGCGTGGCGTAGAATGTAGAAAGGAGGCACGAGTCAGGCACAACATTGAATGGCGCATCAGCAAATGGCCAGTTGCAAATAGCAATAGTATGTATTTCAAGTATGGGGACTGCCCTCTATTACAACGGATTTGTTTCACAGGATAATCAGATGAAATAATTGTTGAGCCGAAGGAGTGGTAGACAAATCTTTTTGTAGCAAGCTTTGGAGCAGGCAGACCGTGCGTCTTATGCTTGATTAGGATATACAGTGTTATGACTATAGCCGAATTATATGCAAACGCCTTTTTCGTTTCTTGTGCTCATATCGTGTCATTTTGACACGTGAGCACAAATTAGAGGGCGAGGAGAGCTTTATAGTGCTTTTATAGTGCCTATATATACCTATTTCGGCGTTGTAGCCTCAATTCGTATAGGTGCCTGTAATGTCTGTTTTCTAAATCGATGCCTATATAAACGCTATTTAACCTGAGATTTGCTTTCAAGTACCACTGAGCCCGGTATTCATGTTACCGGGCAAAATATAGGTTTCGGGACACTGTGTTGTGCAAACTACTCTTTATTTCACGAGTACGTTTAGAACTGTCAAACTCAGAAGGCATTTTAGCCAAGAGGGAGGTAGACTAGCCTCTACACATGTATACCATCCATGTCGCGTCGTCTGCTCAGCCTCTTTCCAGTGTGCGCTCAGATGCGTAGGGAGCAGGAGGTGCCTCTGTGCAGCGGCAGGAAGATGAAGAATGAATGAGACACTGTGGAGAGTCATCAGGGGAAGTAGGAAGTAGAGTGCAGATAAAAAAAGCAATATCTATGTAGTTTTTGTTTTTTGTTTGTCATTTACATGTGGTGCTTCACTGGGTCACCTGAAAATATTATTAGGCATTGGAAAATGTTGCCTGCCCAATGAAAAGGTTTGTGTCACTAGAAATTTTAATTTGATCATTATAAGCGGCGAAAGCATAATCTCAGGAGGTGAGCTTGAACCTTCGCCACTAACTCTAAGAAGACTTCGTAAGTCCCAATTCATTCCCTGCTATTGGTATGAAATTCACTCGGAGCTGGAGCATCACACGACGTGCATGAGCACATCATGCGCGCGTAACCTACACTCGCATGAGATGCCCATGTCAGCCCGTGCGTGCAAGCGGTGTTCTGCCGTCTCGATGTTCTTTTGTATTGTACTGCGAGTTTTTGTGGATGGATCCCTATCTGCGCGCACGTTTGGAGAGGCTGGCTTGGATAACGTATCCTTACCCCGATACACAGCGTCACACCGCTGCATCTTCTGCTAGGGACGATACACCAAACCACGCCCAGCGTTGTGAACGCTGGCCCCGACACAATGCGCAAACTGCGAGAACACCAACGCAAAACAAAATGGAGGCACCTTAGTCTCGCGTCTCTGCTCGATATGAAATTAAATAAATAAGGCGACAGATTTCGCCTGTGTGTTCTAACATTTTTGTAAACTTTCATGCTTCTATTTAGGCAACAGTTTGTACAAACTTGTCTCAAATAGTTCTCGCAGTGTCACGTACTACTTTGACATAGGCAGGACCATTCTATCACCTTCACCATGTTGGGGCGCACGCCCATGAGATGAAGGTGAAGCCGTGTTCAGTTTGGCCTATCACCTCTTTATGCCACGCGTAGTACTGGAATTCTTGGTAAATGAGATCTTGAGCGCTCAGTGCATTCATTCCTTTACGCTTCTCAAAACTCTTAAGTTTGTATACGACCCTTAAAGTGTTCACAGACAGAAGAAAAATTGAGCCTGTGTAGTTAGGCCAAGTTAATACGCCGCGAAAAAAAATCCTTCTGGCGCCTGGCACTCTGACTATTGCGCATGTATAGCCCTTCTTAGCTACGGTACACAGAAAGAGACCCAGAAGCATGTTTCTACGATGGTGCCCACTTAACTGACCATGCTGAACTAGAAATGGAGAGACCGTATACTGCGAACCCCGCGGAAAAACGCATGTTTATGCTAAATCATTACCCGTTTGTACAATTATAAACTAGAACATTTTTGCTTGCTTTCATGTCGTAGAGACAGATACCACACCTGTTTATTGGAAAATTTGAGTTTTGTCAAAGAGTATTCTGCCTATATTCACAATTTTGGAAGCCTGAGTGTTCTGGCACCTATTATTGGTGCCTAAATCCCGGTTTTTCAGTGCGTATAGAGCTGGCCTCTATAGTTACGAACTACCTGACATGTTTTCGCAACACCGAGGCAAAGATAATGCCCGTTTAAACATCTACCGTACCTCAAGAAAAAAATTGTTGTTCTGATAACGTCGAGCTCGTCAAATTGGTTATGAAATGGGTGATGAAAGAGAACAGGGGCAAGTCCGTGAGAAACAAAATTTCTTATTATACAGGCAAAGCAATTTTCATAAACACGCACCATAGATGTGCTGCTGAGCAGTGTTCTACATGTCAAGGCAGTCGAGGGCAGCTTGTACAAAGTGTAATTGTGCCTATCATAAGCGGCACAGTCCACACGCTGGATGTGCTGCATAGAGCGCCCCGCGGCCTCAACCAGCAGAGCACGGCGATGTTCTTTCTTGGAGATTCCTTCCGGTGTCGTGAGGAGATCATCCCTCCGCTCGCTTAGGAATCCCTTTACACCTGCCTTGAACTTTGAGAAGAGCTCCTCATCGGATTGAAGAAAGGGCTGTATGGCGGTAGCCACTTGACTGTGTGGTCGCTTGCCACGAGGACAGCCTGTTCGGCGCGGCGGTGCGCTGGTGCGTTGTCAAACAGGAACACTGCCTGTATTCCTGGTTCCTGCTGTGAAACTTTACTCGACAATTCTGCAAGAAAGTCTTTGAAGACAGCCCAGTGGGCCTTGTTCGGCAATTGTCCAGTGGAGAAGGCCATTTGCTGACATGCAGGCTATAACATTTACATTCGCCCCTTTCGCACTAGTTGACAAACGGCATGCTGGAGCACTCGTTTCGCCCTACCGAAACTGCGCGAGCACCCATACGTTGAAGTTGGTCTCGTCGATGTAGTATCGTGTTAGCGTAGTTCCCTCGCTCTGAAGCCACTGGGCATATCGGCACCGCAGCTGTTTCACGTCGGTCTGTGATTTCCTATCTACTCGGCCGGGGTCAGCAGGCTTCACCGAAGCAAACCATGGCCATCGAGAAGCAGATCATCGTCGACGTGCTTCAATTCATGTTCGACATCTCATCTTTGAGTGCTCTCTTATTGTACCATGTGAAGGATGGGTTTCCCTGTACAATTCGTTGGCAGGGCGTCCACCACGTCCGGTCCAATTTCCTCGACGACCCACCAAGTGGTTTTAGGTGTGGTCACGATCACTAGCGGCAATAGAAACGCACGGTCTTCATATTGATTGGGAGTGTTTCGGGAGCGACTTTTAAATCACCTCCGTCGTCCTGTGAACATCTATTATACGGCACGATCTAAAGGAGAAGACCACCACGCGAGCGTACTTTTTCTTCGGTCATCAGGCGCCTTCCGTGGCCTTCCGGGCCGCCGAGAGTCTCGGTCTTCCATGCACCAGTGGTTCGCAGCGCAAACTTTCACTATTCTCAGGACTGCAAAAGCGCTCACCTAAACGATGACTGGCCGGAAACTTGAAACTACGCCGTCTTGTCGCTTGCGTCGCACAACGTCGTCCTGTCGTCTGCGCGAAAGAGACTCGCCGAAAACAGCTGCGACACAATGTCGTCTGCTTCAGTTTTACTTAGAGCAATTGCTTTAATTCATAAATAACCAGCATTAGGGTATTCTAACACGAATTAAAACGTATCATCAATTCTTCGATTCATTATTTCGTGGGATTGTCATCTGCATTGTAGAACGTCTGCACGTCGTCTGCAGTGCAGACGTTTTTTTTTTGCGGCGTATTAACTTGGCCTAACCACACAGGCTCAATTTTTCTTCTGTCTGTGAACACTTTAAGGGTCGTTACACAAACTTAAGAGTTTTGAGAAGCGTAAAGGAATGAATGCACTGAGCGCTCAAGATCTCATTTACCAAGAATTCCAGTACTACGCGTGGCATAAAGAGGTGATAGGCCAAACTGAACACGGCTTCACCTTCATCTCATGGGCGTGTGCCCCAACATGGTGAAGGTGATAGAATGGTCCTGCCTATGTCAAAGCAGTACGTGACACTGCGAGAACTATTTGAGACAACGTGTGTAATTTGTACAAACTGTTGCCTGAATAGAAGCATGAAAGTTTACTAAAATGTTAGAACACACAGGCGAAATCTATTCGCCTTATTTATTTAATTTCATATCGACAGAGACGCGAGACTAAGGTGCCTCCATTTTGTTTGCGTTGGTGTTCTCGCAGTTTGCGCATTGTGTCGGGGCCAGCATTCACAACGCTGGGCGTGGTTTTGGTGTATCGTCCCTAGCAGAAGATGCAGCGGTGTGACGCTGTGTATCGGGGTAAGGATACGTTATCCAAGCCAGCCTCTCCAAACGTGCGCGCAGATAGGGATCCATCCCACAAAAACTCGCAGTACAATACAAAAGAACATCGAGACGGCAGAGAACACGCTTGCACGCACGGGCTGACATGGGCATCTCATGCGAGTGTAGGTTACGCGCGCATGATGTGCTCATGCACGTCGTGTGATGCTCCAGCTCCGAGTGAATTTCATACCAATAGCAGGGAAGGAGTGGGACTTACGAAGTCTTCTTAGAGTTAGTGGCGAAGGTTTCAAGCTCACCTCCTGAGATTATGCTTTCGCCGCTTCTAATGATCAAATTAAATTTCTAGTGACACAAACCATTCATTGGGCAGGCAACATTTTCCAATGCCTAAATAAATATTTTCAGGGGACCCAGTGAAGCACCACATGTAAATGACAAACAAAAAACAAAAACTACATAGATATTGCTTTTTTTATCTGCACTCTACTTCCTTACTTCCCCTGATGACTCTCCACAGTTTCTCATTCATTCTTCATCTTCCTGCCGCTGCACAGAGGCACCTCCTGCTCCCTACGCATCTGAGCGCACACTGGAAAGAGGCTGAGCAGACGACGCGACATGGATGGTATACATGTGTAGAGGCTAGTCTACCTCCCTCTTGGCTAAAATGCCTTCTGAGTTTGACAGTTCTAAACGTAACTCGTGAAATAAAGAGTAGTTTGCACCACACAGTGTCCCGAAACCTATATTTTGCCCGGTAACATGAATACCGGGCTCAGTGGTACTTGAAAGTAAAATTTCAGGTTAAATAGCGTTTATATAGGCATCGATTTAGAAAAAGACATTTACAGGCACCTATACGAATTGAGGCTACAACGCCCGAAATAGGTATATATAGGCACTATAAAAGCACTATAAAAGCTCTCCTCGCCCTCTAATTTGTGCTCACGTGTCAAAATGACACGATATGAGCAGAAGAAACGATAAAGGCGCTTGCATATAATTCGGCTATAGTCATAACACTGTATATCCTTAATCAAGCATAAGACGCACGGTCTGCCTGCTCCAAAGCTTGCTACAAAAAGATTTGTCTACCACTCCTTCGGCTCAACAATTATTTCATCTGATTATCCTGTGAAACAAATCCGTTGTAATAGAGGGCAGTCCCCATACTTGAAATACATACTATTGCTATTTGCAACTGGCCATTTGCTGATGCGCCATTCAATGTTGTGCCTGACTCGTGCCCTCCTTTCTACATTCTACGCCACGCCGTTCTTATAGGTTAGTGTGCTTGGAATAAGCGTGCCTGTTTAGTGTAGAACGCCTGTCCGTTCACAGTATTGCGGCCTAGCTGCCCGCATTTTCAAGGCATTCTACGAAACACGAGAAGCAACAAAAAAGACGCGTACATCTACCCACACGACGAGCTGGAGTAAACGTGTCGCGGGGAGGTGAGGGTATCGGTTGAATGTTGCGTAATTGAGTATGGTTTGTAAAATGCTTAATTGTCATTTCGACTTCCTTATTTCTATTTATTGAATGAAGGAGAAGCGCTGCCCTCAACGAGCGATGTGACACTGTTGTTGGGTTGTACCACACTGCTGCTTGAAGGTACTGTTGCTCCCATCGCATCTACACGAGTCAAGAAAAGCTTAAAGTCAAACAAAAGCCATGTAAAGACGCCTTTGACTGAATTCAAAACGCACGATCTGGTGCCTACGTATACCGGTTAGCTGGTGCACGGCTGTGCAGCGCGAGAAGTTAGTTTTTTACTAGCAGACGCTGCCTGCAACGGCTTTCAAGTTAATGTTCTCTCAATGACGTTTCGTTTGATATTCATGAAAGCACGTTAGAGAGTGCTTGCATGACTGTTAGTCGTGATGACGTCATGTGAGTCAATAGTGATCAAGTCGGTTGGCCGAGTCATAAGTATAACATTATTGCTCTCTCACAGACGTTTCGTTCGATATGCATGAAAACAGGTTAGGACAGCGCGTGCGTGTGTGATAGACGTGATGACGTCACATGAGTCACTAGTATTCACGTCGCTAGGCCTAGTGAGAGCATTCAAGTTATTACTCTCTCTAAGCCGTTTCGTTTGATATACATGAAGGCAGGTTACAGAGTGCTTGCGTGGGTGTCAGGCATGATGACGTCACGCCAGTCACTAGTGATGACGTCACTGGGCCTTGTGACAGCGTTCAAGTTATTACTCTCTCAAAGACATTTCGTTTGATACGCATGAAGACAGGTTAGGACACCGCGTGCGTGTCAGGCGTGATGACGTCACGCCAGTCGTTAGTGATGACGTCACTGGGCCTTGTGACAGCGTTCAAGTTATTACTCTCTCAAAGACATTTCGTTTGATATGCATGAAGACAGGTTTGGACACTGCGTGTGCGTGTGATAGGCATGATGACGTCACGCCAGTCACTAGTGATGACGTCACTGGGCCTTGTGACAGCGTTCCAGTTATTACTCTCTCAAAGACATTTCGTTTGACATGCATGAAGACAAGTTAGGACACCGCGTGCATGGGTGTCAGGCGTGATGACGTCACGCCAGTCACTAGTGATGACGTCACTGGGCCTTGTGACAACGTTCAAGTTATTACTCTCTCGAAGACATTTCGTTTATATGCATGAAGACAGGTTTGGACACTGCGTGTGCGTGTGATAGGCGTGATGAGGTCAGGCTAGTCACTAGTGATGACGTCACTGGGCCTTGTGACAGCGTTCAAGTTATTACTCTCTCAAAGACATTTTGTTTGATATGCATGAAAAGAGGTGTGGACACCGCGTGCGTGGGTGTCAGCATGATGACGTCACGCAGTCACTAGTGATGACGTCACTGGGCCTTGCGACAGCGTTCAAGTTATTACTCTCTCGAAGACATTTGGTTTGATAGGCATGAAGACAGGATTGGACACTGCGTGCGTGTGTGATAGGCGTGATGACGTCACGCCAGTCACTAGTGATGACGTCACTGGGCCTTGTGACAGCGTTCAAGTTATTACTCTCTCGAAGACATTTCGTTTGATATGCATGAAGAGAGGTTTGGACACCGCGTGCGTGGGTGTCAGGCGTGATGACGTCATGCCAGTCACTAGTGATGACGTCACTGGGCCTTGTGACAGCGTTCAAGTTATTACTCTCTCAAAGACATTTTGTTTGATATGCATGAAAAGAGGTGTGGACACCGCGTGCGTGGGTGTCAGGCATGATGACGTCACGCAAGTCACTAGTGATGACGTCACTGGGCCTTGCGACAGCGTTCAAGTTATTACTCTCTCGAAGACATTTGGTTTGATAGGCATGAAGACAGGATTGGACACTGCGTGCGTGTGATAGGCGTGATGACGTCACGCCAGTCACTAGTGATGACGTCACTGGGCCTTGTGACAGCGTTCAAGTTATTACTCTCTCGAAGACATTTCGTTTGATATGCATGAAGAGAGGTTTGGACACCGCGTGCGTGGGTGTCAGGCGTGATGACGTCATGCCAGTCACTAGTGATGACGTCACTGGGCCTTGTGACAGCGTTCAAGTTATTACTCTCTCAAAGACATTTCGTTTGATATGCATGAAGAGAGGTTTGGACACCGCGTGCGTGGGTGTCAGGCGTGATGACGTCACGCCAGTCACTAGTGATGACGTCACTGGGCCTTGTGACAGCTTTCAAGTTATTACTCTCTCAAAGACATTTCGTTTGATATGCATGAAGACAGGATTGGACACTGCGTGTGTGTGTGATAGGCGTGATGACGTCACGCCAGTCACTGGTGATGACGTCACTGGGCCGTGTGACAGCGTTCAAGTTATTACTCTCTCGAAGACATTTCGTTTTATATGCATGAAGACAGGTTTGGACACTGCGTGTGCGTGTGATAGGCGTAATGACGTCACGTGAGTCACTAGTGATGACGTCACGCGGCCTAGTGCCAGCATTCAAGTTATTACCCTTTCAAAGGACGTTTTGTTTGATATGCATGAAGGCACATATAGAGAGCTTGCGTGAGTCTTAGGCGAGATGAGGTCACGCCAGTCACTAGTGATGACGTCACTGGGCCTCGTGACAGCGTTCAAGTTATTACTCTCTCAAACACGTTTCATTTGATATGTATGAACTCGGGTTAGACGCTGCGTGCGTGGGTGTCAAACGCGATGACGTCACACGAGTCACTAGTGATCACGTCACTCTGCCGATTGACAGCGTTCAATTTATTAGCCTCTCGCAGACGTTTCGTATGGCATACATGATGGCAGGTTAGACATTGCGTGCGTGGGTGATAGGCGTGATGACGTCACCTAAATCACAAGTGATCAAGTCAGTTGGCCGAGTCATAGGTACCACGTTATTGCTCTCTCAAAGACGTTTCCTTTGGCGTGCATGTCGGCAGGCGAGTAAATAACGTGCGCGGGTGATATTTTTGATGACGTCCCCTGAAGAACTGGTTATCAGGTGACTTGGCCGAGTTTTAGGTATCAAAATCCCGCCCTTTCAAAGACGTTTCATTTGATATGCATGACGGAAGGTTAAGACAGTGTGTGCGTGGGTGATATGCGTGAGGACGTCACCTAAGTCACTCGTGATGAGGTCATTGGCCTGGTTAATAATTATCAAGTTATACTGTGTGGACGGCATTTCCTGTGATATGCATGTCGAAGGTGTGATAGTGCTTACGCGGGTGATAGGCGAGATAATGTCGCGGGAGTCACATTGTGTCACGAGTGACTCATTCATGGTTTTTCCCTGTTAAATTCTCTTCAAAGCTATTCACTCCACGCATTCCCGAAAATTCTGGGTCGTTTTGAAGTCACAATGTCATCAGGATTAAATTCGCTGGCGTCCGGATTAAATCGGCTGGCGGTTGGATTAATTTAAGTGGCACTTGGATTAAATGAATGGCACCTGGATTAATTTCAGTGGCGGCTGGATTAAATTGACTGGCGCCTAGATTAGTTTGGCTGGCGCTTAGATTAAATTGAGCGGGATAACCTGTAGTGTGTCGCAGAATGCGTTTCGGGAAAATGGTTTAGTAGTACATACAAAGTTTGAACGGAAAGTTGTCAGTGGCTACTTCCTTTTTCGTCAACATCTGTTCACCTTTAGGTTCCAACTTATCAGACTGAATAAATGTGGACGGTCATTTGCGTGAATTTATTCTAAATGAAGGTGCCTAGTCCATTTTATAGTGTTGCTTCAACTGTGCTCTTGTTTCTCTCATTGTTGTACTACACAACTGGGGGGCCCCCTGTTGCATGCCTGCCTTTTTATCTGGGATAGCACCCTTTTATCCTTTTTGCATTTGAAACTATGAAATAGTGAGCAAGCGTACATGAAAATGCCTCTAGTTAGGAACGTGGTTGTGACCCAATAATATAATTGATTTTTTCAAGATGTTCGCAGCAACTATATTCCCTATTCAATAATTTCTCATGACAATTAAAGCGTTTTAAAACAATAGACCTAAGTAACGTCAATCCCATGTTTTTCCTGACGGACAATCAACAAGACCACTTCCTACCGGATGATTTTGAGAAACCAAGAGTGGATGGAAAAAAGAAGTTGAAGTGGATCGCAGTGCCAAGCGTTTTCCAGCATAGACCACAGAAAAAACCCAGAAAGCTTTCATTTTCTCGTCTGGTCTCACAACCACGATGCCAGCAGCCAATGCCAGATAACCATGGCAAAACACTTGAAGCGCCACAGTTTAGGGACAAGCAAGGTGAACCTAAGAACCCAGAGGAAACCCTGCATTGCGAGGGAGCACCTGCGAGCTCAGAAGGCAATGACGAGTCTTTTGTGGATGGAGGCACAGTGATGGAATGCTCTGTAGCAGGTACCTTACGTATTTACGCCAGTTGGAGGCTAATTCGATGCATGAAAACATTAACGAAGTGAAATCCTTTTCAATAGTATTTTAGTCTTGTTCAGGAGGAATCTGTTGCTTTCATTTTATGGAACTAGAGTTACCAGTGGAGACTACACGTGCGTACAAAGACGCGAGTCTTCTGCTGCACAACCAGGCTACTGTAGAGATTTGCCAGATGAAAAATATGCATGTTTTCTGAATTTGTTGGCAATATTCATTCTTAACATTTTCGTTTTCATTTTTCATGGTAATACACCAAAGAAACCAGAGAAATCGACAGAGCGTGAGCTTCGGCATGTTAGTAAATCACCTTAACAACTATATCGCACCGCAGAGCAAGGAACACAAAGATACACGTTGTGTCCACGTTGTAATCTTTGTGTTCCTGTCCTGCTGTGCACTAAATTTGTTAAGACGGAGAAATCGAATGAAGTCATAGTCCCACATTTTCAAAACTTTAGTTCGCACTGCTCACTGTACGCTTTCAATGTGCATTCAGTCATGCGTTTAAGTTGTTTTGTGCATTCAGCTGAACGGCTATGGGGCATTCTTTGTGCAATAGTTCCCACGCCTTCCAGCTTTTGAAGCCTTTGTCACGCTCTAAGGTGATATTTTGCTAGTTTGCTTTGCTAAGCATCAATGTTGCACGGTCCATGTTACTTCTTCGTCCACGTTTTGGTTTGCGCCAATGATTTCTAGCCAGCACAACAATGTAGATAATCATTTACCAAACATGGAACACACCTATAGCATTGTGTGTGCTAGACTGCTCTATTTTTGTGTATCGGTTCTCATCTATCGTCAATGTAAAGTTACAAATAGAAATTGGCTGTTACTGTTTTATCAAATGGTTGCAGGGTTTCGTTACGGTCCACGAATGAATCAATTGGTTCAGTTGTTGAAGCACTTTTTCTTTAGATTTATAAAGCCATCACATTGGTCTTGGTGCACGTAGCCTCGAATATCTTTAAGGGCTCTTTTTAATGCTGCCTGTTTCCTGATTTTAAATTTTTGAAAGTTTTAGTGTGGCAACTAATGAGTAATGTCATGAATGGAATCGTATTTTGCAGCAAAAGATGACCAAAATGAACGAGTCATCAGTGCAAGAAGGCGAAATGACAGGAGGGAGCACTGTTACAGACAATTACGCCATTTATAGAGCTTTTTGTCTTAAACGGCAGCATAATTTAGAGCAGAAGAAACGAGCACAGGCCGAAAAAGAGTGCAGAGGCCTGACAGAGTCATATAGGAAGAACTTTGGCCGATGATCAACTGCGTTATCTTGGGAAACGGACTTTGAAGGAATCTGCATGAAGTGATAGTACAGTGCAGGAATAATTAAAAGTCGACTTGCTTGTGATCGAGAGGAATACGAATACCTCCGTTACAAATGGATGGCCACTGCCCACAAAAACAACTCTCCAGAAGAACGTGATAAACATCAAGTTCTCGCCAGGTACGTGCCTTTTTTTCGTACAGGGAACAGTAAAAAGAAAGTCAATCATCATTACAAGCAATTTATGGTACGTCTTCTTTCCAAGTAACCACCAATGCGAATAATACACCACTGGGAATTAGGGTGAAACATGATACGTACTCAGTACGACAAAGTGTAAGAAGTGCCATATCAAGCCACATTTTTACAAAGGCTTCTTTATTTGAACCTAAAGGGGCCATGAAATGCTTTTATGTGCGTCCTGCAACGCTGGAGTGTCGACATGCGGAATCCTGAGATGACACAAAATATATGATCGAAATTGGTGCGTGAGAATGGAAAATATTAGTGCAAGTGTAATCGTGTACCTTTTGTTGTTTCAATACAATATGCACAACTGGTTTTGTACTAGACTAGTGGTGACAAGGCAGCACTTCACTGTCTACGTGTTCTATAGTATTAGTTCATTCGATTGGATTCAGCACGTCACAGACCCTAGGTGGTCAAAATTTCTAGAGCACCTACTATGGCATGCCTCATCATATCGTGTTTTGGGATGTAAACTCTGGCAGTGATTGTTATATATTATATTTGATTATTAGATTATTGGACTTGCTTCTGGCACAGTCAAGTTTCTGTTTAATTTGGTCCCAAAGCTGTTCATGCATGCCTCTCGGGCCCGGTGGCTGCGCCACAACGCTGTCTTCTAACACGCCGGTTTTCGCCGTGCAGATGATCACCGCCGCTCTCTGCCACGTGTTGCTGCCTCTTGTGCAGACGGTATGCACCGTGGCGCCAATGGAGCATGCGCCATTATTCTACCACTACCCAAATCAAATTGCCGTTCCGCTTGTCTTGACTTCGCCGAAGGAACGCATATCGACACCCTACTACTAGATGTTCCAGCCATCGTGGGATTCTTCATAGAAGGGGACACTGTCAAGTCCGCCAACTATAAAGGAGCAGCGATCATCGCGACCGTTTTGTGGGCTCGGCGGCTGCGCCACAACGCTGTCTTCTAACACGCTGGTTTTCACCGTGCAGGTTAGTGCAAAATAAAGCCTATTTAATAAGAAATCTAGTGATTACTGTTTGGTGCAGCTCCCGAGCTCCCAGTGCTGCCTTGCTCTGTTTGATGAATGTATACCTTGTCATCCAGTCTTTGCTGTTGCTATCAGGAGATGTGGAAACCAATCCAGGGCCTAGTATGAGCGATGTTCTTGCTGAGTTACAGAAGCTGACAGCCGGGCAAATCAAACTAATCACTGAGGCGCAAAGGCTAAAGAATCAAGGTCTGAGTACCGATAAAACACTGACGACGAGCACAAGAGCAAGCGACTTGAAGTGCCACTAGCGCGGCCCTTCAAGTCTCTTGCTCTTATGCTCGCAAATTGCAACGTCTACGCTTTGCTATTTGGACTTGTTCGGGATCAATACGTGCCAATGTGACCATGCCAAAGTGATGAGTAAACAGCAAAGACACTGCTTTTCACCTGGATGCAATGCGGGATATGTTTTGGCCTGCAAACAAGGGAAGAAAGTGTCTCTCGTCTCTGCTCCCGCCAACGATGAACGGCGCAAGGCTGGTGAGCGTGCTGACAAACCACTGGAAAAAAGTGCGTTGTGTGCGAAGCTCATTTCGACGAAAGATTCATCGCCTGTAGCTACAAGCGTGTTATCAACGGGCTCTTAGCAACTCTGGAAAAAGCTGTACCTAAGGAGGGTGGGTTCCTGGGTGAATAAACTGCCGAAGGACTCCGCGTCACTATAAAAAGCACCCTTTCCATCCGGCACTATGTCACGAAAACCTTGGGCTAAAAATACTTGATGACGTCTCGCCTCTGCCAAGATGCGCTTAAAATCGTTTTGGATTTCTGAAGCAAATGTCTAGCTCGACTGATCATTCTTCGGCGACACAATTTTTGATCTCTGCGAATTCATCCTCCTGAGGAAACAGTCATCCTCCTGAGGAAACATACCTTCTGGAGTTCTTAGCAGCCTTCTATGTCCGGGCATCCTTAATAATTCAATAAAGTTGCAGAATAAGCTGGATGAGCTGCTAGATGTGGGGCGCCTCAATGATGTTCATGAAATCATCGTTGCTTTTGAAGCCCTCCCTTACCACACTGGTCTCATTATACGCGAAAGTGACTCCTGGATCACTTATTACGTCATAGACAATTTAGGTGGTGAAAAAGATGAAGTGCAACGAATGTAGCAGGTTGTTACTGCATTCTGAGAATCGCAGCTTGCTTCCGGCAGAATTATGCCTTGTGTGCCCATCCGACCTTGTCAAGACTATGGAAGACACATTCACATATGCTTCAGTTTTAACAAGTTGAAAAGTGACAGCATAAAAGAGCTTATCTGTTGCCTGTCTGTAAAGAGGTTCAATATGGTCGGCTGTTAACACCACAAACTAGAAGTTACAAATCAGATAGTTAGATTCTTTACACTGACCAGAATGCACTTTCTCGTTGCAGGAGAAAATGCGTCAAATAAAAAGAGAAAGAATAGAGTTTTTGAAGTTGAGACGTATGACTTGACTGTCATAGTGTTAACTCCGCGAACAAGGTTTATTTTATGTTATTGTGCATTACTCACACTGTGTTGTTTCTTGTTATTTTACTATTGTCTAGTTCCCATTGTTACAAATCTCCCATACACAACTGTGATGTCACTGTCTGGCTGTGTTTCACATATGCAGAATCATTTTTGTGAACTGGTTTGTGACAGTATCTATGTTTGTCAATCAAATCTCAATGTCGTGTGTGTATTATTTCTATTTTTGTATTATCGTATATTTACTGTTCTTTTTAGTTGCCTTATTCCCTGGCTTTTTCTGAGTTTCGTACAATTTGCAGTTCTCTCCAACCTTAATGCACATGTTGTTTTAGGGGCGAAGCTCCTTAGGGCGTGGGCTGTGCGTCCCCTGTAGCCTGTATGTAGCCACCTCTAGTTTAGTTCTTGCTGTGTTCACTAGATGGCGGTACCGTCCCCTGTATGTAGCCACCTCTAGTTTAGTTCTTGCAGTGTTCACTAGATGGCGGTACCGTCTCCTGTATGTAGCCACCTCTCGTTTAGTTCTTGTAGTGTTTACTAGATGGTGGTACTTGTAGCTGATGATGAAAAGATGCAAGATGTTATAAACTAGAAAGCGGTACTTGTAGTTGATGAAAGACGCGAGATCTTATAAAATAGGAATGATGTCACATATGGCGCGTGTCATTGGTTGAAGGCAATCGTTCGATTTAGTGCGGCGACGTACGCTAGGGGGAGCGATGTAATAAAATTGAGTGGGCAAAATGTACAGAGGATTCATGGTTTACCAGGTTTACCTCCGGAGCTTCGCCCACTCATTATCATTCACTTCGTGGATATGGCGGAATTTTTTCGCTTTGGTGAAAATGTCTTGCTTGAAAAATAAGACCTTGATTGCACGAGTCATTAAAAAACGGTTGCCGAAACCTTCACGCGCACTGAGACTTCACGGAGAACACTTCGGCGTCAAAGGGAAAATCGCACGCACTTTGTTTTTGTGTCACGCTTTTGGCAAGTCACTTGATTCTCTACCTTGTAAGCTTCGTAGCTCATATACTACGAAGTGAATAGAAAACACTAGTTTTCAGTGCCCGTACACGCTTTGCAGCATGCCACCAGAATTGTGACAGGTAGACTTTGTTATAATTCACAGGGTTACGTGAAATATTTGCCACAACAAACAACTGATACGCGCGCGCGGGCGCGAGGAGGGGCATCTCGAAAGCGACTACATCGCGGCCACATCCGGATGAATTCTCGCTCGCTCTCGGAGCACCGATGCAGACACCTCTCCTTCTAGCCACCATATCGTCGGTTCACGCACAATAAACCTGACGCGCACCTAACGTACACGATGAAACACGTCTGTACGTGTCACTTCTCTCTTCTTTCACCCTCACCACCGCTCACCACACTCGAGCGCACATCGAGTGGGAATACTCTATCAGCTCGCTCATCTGCGAAAACAAAGACGCAGGAAGACAACGCTCAGTTGCCCGCTTAAACTTCCACTGATACGATCAGGCCTAACCCGGCCGTCGCCGGCGTTTCCAGGGTTAGCGAAACTGAGCGCGTTCGCGAATGGCGACGTGGTTTACTTTAGTAAATGCTACACCAAGTTTCGCTTCAAACCGATCTTCCAGCACCCGCGTCGATGACCGTTTCTACCGGGTCAACGCCGTGCGCACCGCTACTGCTTCGCATCATATCAAGGAGGCGAAGCAGCAGTGCAATCTTTGGGTGCTTACGACATAAGTATCGACAGAGTTCTGCATTCCGAGCTCTATGTAGGATCGGCCGAGTTTCCCAAACCTCGAGATATCCCGAGCTCTGGCGACACCCCTTCATGAACGAGCTAACAGTAAGAAAAGTCAGCACGCTGCGTTTATTGGTTACGATAAAACTAGGCACTGCGTCAAGGACGGTCGACTAAGTTCGGTGGTGTTTTCAAACCAGAGGCATCTTCTTTCATTCGTTCGTCGTTCCACTGCATTGCAGAAGTGCACTCATGCAACAAATGTTTCAGAAAGTTTTCATGATGACATTTTTTGGAGGCACGGGGTGTTCAAACTCATTTTGAAGCTTTAATGCCTGCATTGGGTCTGTTTTAGAATAATCAGCATGGGTGGCCTCTGAGATCAGTACCAGCTGAGCTTCTTACAACATATTGACCGCAGCTAAACCCGAGGCCACGTGTTAATCATGGTCAGCCTTTACATTCTAGCGTGCTGCTCGGCCACCGCGCGTCGCCCTTGTTGTCATTGCCATCTTGCACCCGAGCACGTGTGCCTGGCCAATTTTTATTTGGCTGGACAGTATACTTGGCTATTCCGGCCAGGACATGCTATCCTCGAGTAAGTCAGAACTTTTACTGTGTCGAACTACACGCCGGGTACCGAAAGCCCAGTGGATGGAAGCCATTAAACCAGCTAGACATCCACCTCCGTACAAATCAAATAGATGCCATCCAGAGGGTCGACTCCATCAAAGTCCTGGGCATGCTGATAGTCTACCGGCGCTAACAGCAAATCTATAGCCAAGTTAACTTGGAAAACGGAGAGTGCGGTGCACCTCATACGCAGAGAAGCCAACAAACAAAATGGGATCGAGGAAGACAACCTCATCAGGTTGATGCATGCGTTTGTTCTAAGCCACGTCACGTACGAGGCAGCAATGCACAACTGGTCTACAGCAAGCCCGAGACACTGAATGTGATCCTCAGAAAAGTTATCAAGAAGGTCTTGGCCCTACCCATACATACCAGCACCGAGCGTCTACTTGTGCTTGGCATTCACAACACGCTCGAAGAAATAGCAGAAGACCAAAAGCGGGCACAGTTTGCAAGATTATCTACAACAAGGTCGGGGATAATGATCTGGCAGGAGCTTGGCCAACACCCAATGGCAATTATACGCACTTACAATGATATTCCCGACAACATCAAGGAGAATATCACGGTATCTCCTATACCACAAAATATGCATTCAGAACAGAACATCGGAAGAAGAGTAGCGAGGGCCGGGACTAGACTTCGTCAAGTCTCAAACGAGGAACTAGGGGTCACATTTGCTGACGCGGCTTCCTACGCCAATAGGAAAGCTTTGTGCCAGTGGTGGTTGATAGGGCTTGCCATGTCAACTCAGCGACGGCCAGGATGAAAGACCCAATCATTGCGGAGCAGGTGGTCATCGCCTAATCACTCAAGAAGGATAACATTGAAGTCGTCTACAGTGATTCCATGGCAGCACTACGGACTTCGCAAAGGGGACGGTCTCAAAGCAAACGCTGAGAATACTACATGGCAAGAACATAACGCATCATCTTCTGAGTTGGTT
>NW_023608862.1:0-26352 GCF_013339725.1 Rhipicephalus microplus | reverse complement strand
ATTTCGCCGTAGGTGTTCTGTGGTTTCGCGCCAACCCGCGTGTTCGGGCTGGTCGGCGTCCCCGCCGGCCGCGTACGTCGGCCGTCTGCTTCTTCTGCTTCGTCGGGACCAGCCAGGCCCCCAACACAGCAATGGCGACGAGGACCTGTAGAACCCATTTGCTCTTTTCGATGAGCATTTTAAAGATGTCTCGTGCGATTATCTCGCACGCGTAAAATTCCAAGAAAGGCGACAATTGCCCGTCGCCGAGTTCATTACTTCTCTTCGAACGCTCGCCACGTCGTGCGGCTTCGGCCGTTACCCCCGGAAAGCTTCCGGGGGTGACGCTTCGGCGCGCTCGAGGACGATATGATCCGCCATCAGCTTTTCACCGGGGTAGCCTCGCAAAACGTCCGCTGCCGCATGCTTCAAAAAGGCTCCTCGATTTCATTATCCGAAGCCCTCTCGATTGCGCGAGAGGACGAGCTTATTCGCTCCCAGTTGGAGCAATTCGCTCCGCATTCAGTGCAGCAACTTTCTGCTGCGGGGGGCCAAGGCGGCGGCTTTGTTTCACGGGACGCGTCAACATGGCGGCCCTTCGTCGTCTTCGGCGCGGCGGCCAACATGGACGCCCCTCTGCACAGTCCTTCCGTGGCGGCCTTTCTGCGTCGCGGGGGCGAGGAAGCCGGCAGTATGGCGACCCCATTCCGCCAAATTCTGGTTTTCAGGAACAGCACCGAGCTCCTAACTCGTGTTCGCAATTTACTTCTTCAAGCGCAACCACGCATTGCTTTCGTTGCGGATCGGCTCGGCATTTAGCCAATTTTTCGCAGTGTCCCGCGAGAAACCGCACTTGTCGTGCGTGCGGAAAAATCGGACATTTTCAGTCCGTATGCAATTCCCGTTCAGCAAATCTTCCGGAACCAGTTTCTTCGTCTGCTCCTTCGAGCACTGCACAAACCAATACGGTCACTGTTTTAAATGTGGATGGCCTCCACACTACGTCCGAGCCCAGCATCGTAGTTTCAGTGGGCCGTGTGCCCTTGTCATTTCTCGTGGACACTGGTACCCTCACTCTCTTTAATCAGTGCCGCTGACTTTCATAGTCATTTTTCCAACATTCGGCTTTTGCCTTCACACGTCGTTCTACAAACATATTCCAAGGAAACGATTGATAATTTAGGTCATTTTACAGCTCAAGTCTCCTATCGCAGTCGCACTGCTTCCATTACTTTTTATGTAACTGCCAATGGCAGCTCGCTTTTGGGACGTGATGCCATCAGGGCTTTGTCCATCAACATCGTCAGTGCGTCTATGACGTGTGCTCAAGTCGACGTCCAAGATAATCTTCCGGCCAACGTGCCTTCTGAATTCCACCACCTGTTCACCCGTGAGCTGGTTGTGTGCGCGGTTTTGTGCATAAAGTGATGTGTCGACCAGGTGTGTGCCCTGTGCGTGCCAAGCTGCGCCGCATTCCTCTTCTTCTCCGTGAGCAAGTCTCTGCGGAACTGTCTCGCCTTCAAGCCAGCGGAATCATCGAGCCTGTCTCTGCTTCGGACGGGGTTTCACTACTGGTCGTCGTCAAGAAAAAAGATGGATCCCTTCGACTATGCATCGACTTACGAGAACCGAACAAGGCGATCGTCGTAGACGGGTTTCCACTTCCTCAATTGAAGAACTGCTTCATCAGCTCTCCAGAGCGGTATGTTTCTCCACGCTGGACCTCGCGTCCGCTTATCACCAAGTTGAACTTTCTGAGTGCAGTAGAGATTTAACCACATTTGTATCGCACGAAGGCTTGTTTCGGTTTTGCCGCGTGTGTTTCGGGCTTGCATCTGCCCCTGCAGTGTTTCAGAAAATGATGTCAATTATTCTTAAGGGCTGTAATGGCACCCCTTGTTACTTGGATGACATTTTGGTGTGATGACGTACTCGCGAAGAGCACGATGCTAACTTGCATACTGTTCTCAACCACATCAGTGAATGTGGTATGAAACTTAATAACAGGTGCATTTTTTTCTGTGAATGAGTTACAATTTCTAGGACATAATGTCAGTTCCCGTGGCTTGACACCTGTTGAATCTAAAGTTCAGGCCATTGTCAATGCCCCAAGGCCTACTGATGCCAAAACCTTGCAATCTTTTTTAGGTCTTATTGGTTATTATGCCAAGTTTGTTCCTCACTATACTGATGTTGTTGAACCACTGCGCACTCTACTCCGTCAAGCACAGCCTTTTAACTGGTCAGCTGAAGCTGAGCAGAGCTTCATTCGAGTTAAGTCAATAGTGGCTTCAAAGCCAGCTGTTAGTATTTTCAATGAGAAGCTTCCCATCGTCATCACGACGGATGCGTCCGATGTTGGACTGGGAGCAGTGTTTCAACAACTAAGAGGTGATCAGCTGATCACTATCGCTTTTGCATCTCGTACATTGACCCCTGCTGAACGCAGATATTCAGTAGGAGAGCGTGAAGCTCTAGCGTGTCTTTTTGCCTGTGAGAAATGGCATGTTTCTTGTGGGGCCGGCACTTCACATTACGTACAGATCACCAAGCACTAGTTGCTCTTCTTTCTGCAGGATCCGAAGGCCGCCGTTGCATTCGCATTTCCCGTTGGTGTGCCAAACTCATGTATTGTAATTTCAGTGTTCAATATTGCAAAGGTTCTAATAACGTGGTTGCTGATGCACTGTCGCGCCTTCCTCTTCAGATACCGGTTACTGAAGAATGGGATGAGGAAGTTTTCTCATTAGTTACTTCTGCATTACTAAAGCTGAGCTTCAGGCAGCTACAGCTGCAGATTCCACTTTGTATCAAGTTCTCAAATATTTACGTGAAGGATGGCCTTTCAAATGTGCTCTTGCTTCTGAATTCTTGCCTTACTTCGCAGCCCGACAGGAACTGTCTTGTGTCGAGGACTTGCTTTTCCGCGATGAACGCGTGATTCCCGCTGCTTCTTTCCGTAACAAGCTAATACAGCTTGCCCATGAGGCCCATCCAGGCATTGTCCGCACCAAACAGAATCTTCGAGACAGGTACTGGTGGCCAGCCCTAGACAAGCAGGTCGAGCATGCTGTTTACAACTGCCATATATGTCGGGCAGCTGACAAGTCTGCCAAACCTGTATTTTCTCCGTTGCAGCCAGTCCAGTGACCTGATCGGCCTTGGCAGAAACTCGGCATGGACATCATCGGTCCTTTGCATAATGTTCCGCAAAATGCCCGGTTCATTGTTTCTCTCATCGACTACCATTCCAAATGGCCAGCAATTTGTTTCACACATACGGTTACTTCTGAGGTCATCATTGAGTTTCTGTCTTCAATCTTCAGCCGGGAAGGTTTTCCTGATGCCATAGTTACGGACAATGGTCCACAGTTTCAATCCCAACATTTCGAGGCTTTTCTTTCACAACGAGGAATTCAGCTCTTGTGGTCATCAGTTTTCTATCCCTAATCAAATGGGCAAATCGAGCGCTTTAATCGCGTTCTGAAGGAACATATCCAGATCGCCCAATTAGAGCACCGTCCCCTCAAGCAAGTCTTGACTGATTGTTTAGCTTCGTACAGGTTCACACCACAAGGCACCACTAAAGTGTCTCCTGCTCAACTTCTCCACAATAGGCAACCGCGAGTTGCTCTCGACATAGTCTCTTTGCCTCGTAACATAGCAGTGTCTTCCCCTGATCAAATCCGTACCAGGGTTTTTTCTCGTCAACAAAGCAAGGAAAAAGTATGTCGACACCCGTCGAGGTGCAAAGCAGTCCAAAGTTCGCACTGGTGATCTAATCAAGGTTCGTGTGCCAGGCAAGCGCCCGAAGTATCAGGGTCCTTACGAAGTCTTGGGCCAGGTTAGCCCCACTTCTTTTCGCTTAAGTGATGGTAACATCTGAAATGCTTCGCGCCTTGTTATTTTTCATACGGATTCGCCTTCAACACCTAAAAGTCTTCCCCATCACGTTCCGTCCGCGCCTTTCAACTATCCATCAGATTATTACATGTGGCCTCCATGTACAGGCATTTCTTCAAGGGGGGAGGAGTTACCAGTGGGTGTCGCTGGTTCAAGTACACCAAGTCATACGGTTCACTTCGAACCTTCAAATACGGCTGAGACCGTTGAACCGGACTTCGGTCCGCAAAATTCTTCCGAAGCTCATGCTGCGAGCTCTGATGAGACCACGAATTTTAACGCTCGTTTAGAGCCTTCACAATCTTCCACTGCTCTTGATGTGTGACATCAGAGCACAAGTGACCAAGGTGGAGACACACCTGATTCTACACCCAAAAAGGGCCCGCCCTAAGTGGAAGCGGCAGCCCCGCCGCGGTGGTCTAGTGGCTGAGGTACTCGGCTGCTGACCCGCAGGGCGCGGGTTCGAATCCCGGCTGCATTTCCGATGGAGGCGGAAATGTTGTAGGCCCGTGTGCTCTGATTTGGGTGCATGTTAAAGAACCCCGGTGGTCTAAATTTCCGGAGCCCTCCACTACAGCGTCTCTCATAATCATATAGTGGTTTTGGGACGTTAAACCCAATATATCTATCAATTAAGCGGAAGCGGCAGAAGCCGCGTCGGTTCGAAGACTATGTGATGTAAAACTCTTGTTCCGAACAGTTGTGTACATTTTTTTGTTTGTCAGTGCATTTTCAGGACTCGTAGTGTGTCAGTTTGGTGTGCCGTGCTCCGAATTTTCATGTTTTAACGTACATACCTTGTATATACTTTTGTATCGATCATGTATAAATATAAACAGTGTATAGATGAACTTTTTTCGAGGAGGGGATGGTTGTTGTGTTCTGGGTTTCGGTTTCGGAATGACATGTGAGGGTGCCAGGGGGCGCTGCTCGGGCATCCAGGGTTTCAAGGCGACTGTAAAATAAAATCAGTGTGCGTTGGGTAACCGAGGAGTGCGGTTGTTGTTCTTTCTTTCGGCGTTTCGCGCCAACCCGCGTGTTCGGCTGGTCGGCGTCCCCGCCGGCCGCGTACCTCGGCCGTCTGCTTCTTCTGCTTCGTCGGGACCAGCCAGCCCCCAACACAGCAGAACGGTCTAGGAGAACAGGGGGTACAAGTAGTGAAACGGATTTTAAAGAAAACTGATGAAGCAAAACACGACTTTTGGCTTGATTTGCTTGCCTACAGGAAAGCACCCCTGGAAGGCAGCGCGGCACCAGCGGAGCTTCTCCAGGGCAGAAAATTGAGAACAAGCATACCGGACTTCGGAGGTGATCCATGTCTCCGCATCATCAAGCATCGTCAGGCAGATAGCTAGAGGCGTACCCTGCCAGCTCTGAAGCGCAGTGATGTGGTGCGTCTGAAGAAGCAATCGTGGGACACAAAAGCGCGGGTGGTGGAGCACTGCACACAATCTAGATCTTACAAAGTGGTCACAGAAGAGGGGAGGACCCTACGACATAACAGGAGAGATTTGTTGCGAACCAGATAACATTTTGTTAGTGATTTTTCAGATGACAGCGAGGACGACAATGAGGACGAGCCACTCGACAGCAGTGGAGGTGCATCAGCACAAGAACAGTTGCTATCAACTGGGGCATCAGTAACAAACGCTCCAACACTCCGAAGATCACAGAGGCGACGTAGACCACCAAATCGTTTAAGATATGACAGAAACATTGAAGAAGTTCCAGAAGCGTGCTTTTTGGTGCATGCCACTACCAGTGTACAAACACTTCACTAACAATGTACTAAATCACTTATTCAAAAGTAATTCTTCACACAATGGGCATGTTTCAAAATCTAGTTGCATAACCACATGTAGTGACATGGCTTTCATATGTGCACTTTTGTGTGCAATATGTGCAATCTTTCCTTTTTTTTGCTAACAGTTGTAAGTATAGCGCGTCGTCGTTTGTTTTCTTGAGGTTGTCGGTTTATTTTTTTTTTTGCGCTAATATGCGTCTCAGTCTGTTATGCACCACCAACCATAGTGTCCTAATTTTAGGAAACTCTATGCCACCAACCAGCCCAGCAACTCATGTTTTTAGAGACACGTAGTCTTTTACAACACATTACACTTTCAGCATGCCAGACAACCCTTAATTGAGCAGACTTACCCTTTATAGAAATCATCTTGATCCATTTTTCACGGACCTCAGTCACTGGAAACTCATGAAAAGTCGCATCAGGAGTCTTCCCTTTGCTTGATTCGCAGAAAGGCATGCAGCGCACCACCATTGTGATGGTTAATTTGCACCAAGAAACCTCGCTTCGCTGGTGTACAAACCGCACCTACCTTCACGCTTCTGTCGCAGCTCGGCACGAGCAGACGGTAGCAAAAGATCGCCATTATACTTGTACGTTTATTCAAAAAGAGGCTTTTATTCATTTTAATCGTCCAAAGTGTATGCACGCATAAACATCGCTGCTTTTCTTCAAACGTTGCGCGAGCAGACGACAAAAAAAGCGTGGTGGTCGATGTTTTGGTCGCCAGCAACAGGTGTGGTTGAGGTAAGTTGCAGTGCCACAGGGCGCATATGGCAGGCGACAATACCAGAAAGGGCGTGCTGGCGCTTTGCTCGCTGGGCAGGTCAGTAAAATACAGTAGGTCGTGCACAAGGCATCAGTTATGTAGTCTCTTCGAATCGTTAATAAATCAGCTATTTGTCGTTCAATCAGTCGTGTCATCGTATGCATGAACCCCTGACATGGCGACGAGGACTTAACAACGAACCTATGGCCGACGTAGAACAGAAGACGAAGCGAAACGGTAACACTGTACGTACCGAGGCCTAGCAACAGCAAGTGCAGCCAGCGACAACGACCAGTATGGAGACCGACCACACCGAAGTGAAAAACTCCACGCTGATCGTAGACGAAGCGGTTTTCAGCACGAACGAGCTGAAGCTTGCGACGCCTCAAGGCGTCGTAAGCTTCGAAGACAACATCTCTCCAACTCGCTTGACACGCACGGACACCATCGAAAACCGAATACGCCGAACGAAAACGCAAACGGAGCTCGCGATGCTCAACACTACATTGCAAATGGTAGCGCGACTTCTCGAAAGACAGTTGGGAACACCGCCAGACACATCGAACGACAACGCCACCAGCGCTCAGCTGCAAATAACTACGACACCAGATCTCACGAGAACGCTGCCGACCTATTCGGGAACTGAATAAGACAACTTCGCTCAGTGGAAGATTGTCATAGAATCAATGCACGAGCGGTGCGCATGGACTTATTTAGACAGCAACAATCAACGCAGGAATCTCGCGACTTAAGGGCCGTGCAGTCGCTTGGCACATGCATGCCGACTGGACATCATGGGTGCCCGTATTGAAAACTGAATTTGACAAGCCTCTCCTTTTCTGTCAATGGGTCGCCTACGTCGACGCAAGAGCGCAACGAGAGAACAAAACTATGACAGACTATATGTATGCACGCCTTCAACGCATCAGACGAGCCTCATATAAACTGTCCGACGACGATGTGGTCGACTGGCTCATACAGGGAGTACGGTAAACAAGCGTAAAACCCATGTTAGCAGCTTTTCACGACCTGCGACGCGAACAATTACCGAGTTCTTGCACTAAGCCCAACAGCTGGATTGACGAGATGTTGGAAGCGGCGACGAAAAAAAGCCTCTGGCAGTCAGCAAATCGTTAAAGCTCAGCGAGAGAAATGCAGCTGAACCAACGACCACAACGACACCAAAGTATGCACGCTTGCCAACTGAAACGTGTGCACATTGCGAAAGGAAAGGACACAGAGAGATTGACTACCCTGATCCAGACACACGCACAGAAGATGAAAAAGCAGCAGCTGTGCGACGTCGCCAAGCGAAAAGCTCACCACAGGGCATCAATAGGATAATACTACTAATACTACAATAGGATAATACTAATACTACTAATACTACAATAGGATAATACTACGCCATCGCAGAGACGAGTGGGCGTAGGATAATACTACTACAGGCCAGTGTAAATGACATCACGTCACAAGCACTTCGGGACACAGGCTCTGTGGTAACACTTATCGACGAGCAGTTTGCACAAAAGCACCATTTCGAGATTGCTACTGACGGGGTCTGTGTATTGGGTGGTCTATTTGGCAACTTGTGCAAACCAACCAGAGTGCCTCAAGCGAGGATCACCATTGGTGATGCCTGTGCTACAGGCATCACTTACAGGCATGACTGGAGACAGGCCATTCCGTTTGACTATATTGAACGCTACGATAATGGCATTCACACTATTGAGTTCATACAAAAACTGAAAAAGAGTGCGTACATCAACCAGCAGTGACTCGGACACACAACCGTCTTTGTCAAACTTTCGTGACAGAACTGAGCACGGCCAACCTCGTAAAGAGCGAAAGTATCAAATACTCCAAAAAAATGTCCAGCCAACCAGAAGTCCACTCAACAGACGTCATCGAAGTGTGTGGAGCCATTGATGCGAAGACAACAGTGACACGTGAAGTGCCCCAATTACTATCAGTGGAAGAAATCGCCCAATTAATTCAATATAAACCTGTTCCCGAAGATTTCACAGAGAGTCAAACAAAAATGTTGAAAGCGTGTCTGCTGAACAACGTTATTGTCTTCACCCACCCTAACAATGACCTGGGTCTGTGGACACACGTCGAACATGCAATCAAGCTCACTGACCAAAAGCCCTTCAGGATGCAGCTCTACAGCACAAGCGATGCCAACAGGAGATTCATCCAGGAAGAAACACAAGAGTGGATCAGAAGAGGTATCATCCGCCCTTCGAACTCCACCTATGCCTCACCCATAATCGTAGCCGACCAACCACACCATGAGACTACACTGAAACGATTGTGTGTGGACTATCAATTTTTGAACGCGAAGATGGTCAAGCGAGCCTACCTGATGCCAAAAGTTGACACACTCATTCGGAAAGTGGCCAGATCACGATATCTGTCAAAGCTGGATGTCAATAAAGCCTTCTTGAACATACCACTACTCGAAGAAGACAATTCTAAAGCTGCTTTCGTGACAGAACATGGACATTTTGAACAACTACAAATGGTTTTTGGCCTATGCACAGCACCCGCAACAATGCAGAGCGTCATGAATGAAGGTCTTCAAGAACTCATCAACAGTGGTCATGTGATCGTCTACATTGATGATGTGTGCATCTTCACTGACACTATTGAGGAACACATTGAAGTGCTTGACAAGGTACTGAAGGCTCTTCATGACTTACGACTGCGCGTCGTATACAGCAAGTGTATGTTTGCAGAAAAGCAGATACCATTCCTTGGATTTCTGATATCTCAAGAAGGAGTGACGATCGACCCTCAACGCATTGCAGCGATAGAGAACTACACGGCGCCGAAAACAAAACGCGAAGTGAGATCATTCCTTGGTCTCGCATCACATTACCGCAAGTACATAAAGGACTTCGCAAAAATTGCTCGACCACTGACACTTCTCACGAAAAAAGATTCCATCGTTCAGTGGATGCCTGAATGTCAAGGTGCCATGGACACGCTGAAGGAACGACTGACGGAGCCACCTATCTTGGCGACGTTCAACCCAAACCTGCCGACACAAGTACATGTCGACGCCTCCCACATAGCGCTCGGAGCAGTCCTTACGCAGACACACGGTGACACCACACGGGTAGTGGAATATGCAAGCAAAAAGGTCTCTGACAGCGACAGCCATAAACATTCGACGGAACTTGAGGCAGTCGCAGCTCACTGGGCCATAACCGAACGTTTCCACTGTTACCTGCAAGGACTATAATATTTCGAGCTCATAACAGACAACTGGGCTGTTACGCACATTATGTCCAAAAAGAATCTCAACAGGCGATTTGCACGCATGGTCTTAGACCTGTCCACACACCATTTCACTGTGTGTCACCATCTGGCAAGACAAATACCGTGGCAGACACACTATCGAGAATGATGAACGTAGTGTTTGTGCTGAGGGCAAAGGATTCACGTCTGTGAAGTCCAGCACAAAGATGCAAAACTGGTCACTATTATCAAAGACATCGAAGCTGCCACTGAAACGGGAAACCAAAGCAAAACTGGCAAAAGCTACCAGATCGTTAATGGCATGCTCATGCACAGTATAACCCAACATGGGAAGACAATACAACGGGTTGTCGTGCCCAAATCGCTACAATCTGCTCTAATGCAAACTCACCACGATCATGCTGGTCACGGAGACGCCCTGCAAACGAAGTCCAATCTATATATCCAATTGTTACTACTGGCAGAATATGGACAAGGACGTTGCACAGTATGCGAGAGAGTGCCGGGTGTTTCCGCAGCACAACCACGCAACGGATGTACAACCAGGAACTCTCAACCCAAGGGAGATGCCACAAACACCCTTCCACACAGTGGCCATCGACCATGTTGGGCCACTCAACACAGCTGATGAGAACAAATATATCATAACAGCTGTAGACTCAGCTACGAGGTTCATTGTCACATGGGCAGGGCTGAGCAAGTGTGCATCACATGTGATCCAATTCATTGAAGAAGAGATTGTCATTAAATTCGGAGTTACAAGAACCATAATCAGTGACAATGACAGCGCGTTCACGTCCATGACAATGAATGACTATCTACATCATCATCACATTGAACACACGCTCACAGTGCCGTACGCACCACGGACAAACGAACTTGTTGAGAAAGCCAACGGTCGAATTCTCCCACCTTTACGCAAGTATGTTAATGGAGACGTCGACCACTGGAGTGAATACCTTGCCAAAACCATCTTCGAAGTAAATGCACAGTTCCATGCTGGACTCAAGATTTCACCATTCGAACTGTTGTTTAATTACACACCTCGAAGGATAACTGACAACCAGCTGCAGATAGACATCCACGAGCCCCAACAAGACATCGAGACGGTCCGGCAAGAAGCATTTGACAACATAACAGCCTACCCAAATGGTATAAAAACCAAACACAATCGAAAGCATCCGCCAGCACCCTATGAAGTAGGTGATCAAGTCTGGTACGAGAGATCATCCAAAGCCGGGAAGTTTGATCTTTGGTACGACGGACCATACACGATTACTGACCGCGACAAGGAAACTTTCACAATCACAAGAACGAAGAACAATCGTACAGAAACAAGGCTGGTCAGCACAACACAGTTAAAGTGCTTTCATGAGAAAACACAAGACACAACTCCACAACTGCACGATGACTCCGCGCAATCCACTAAAGCACCGTTCGCTACTGATTACCGGCGCAGACTGAGAAAACAACCACGCTGGCTTCAAGATTTCGTCACGGATTAATAATGCGAGGACGCATTACTTAGGAGTGCGGGTGTGTTAGGCAATTACATCCACCACGGACAGCTAGCGCCACCTATCGTGATGTGCAACTATTAGCGGTTGAGGAGAGCTGCCGCAAGGAGGACGACGGAGATGGTTGGGGCGAGCGCGAAGCGGTGCACAAGGCATCAGTTATGTAGTTAGTCTCTTGAAATCGTTATTAAATCAGTTTTTTGTCGTTTTTGTCATCGTATGCATCATTAAATCAGTTTTTTGTCGTTTTTGTCATCGTATGCATCAACCTCTGACAGAATGCTGACGCCCCTGGTAAAGTTGTTTGCGCCGCGTTGCACACATATTTTGAGCAGCAGAAGTCGTACTTCGAGGTCACAACTAATGAACGGTAAGTGGCGTTGTGTTCACGAGCGTGACCACCGCTATCATCATCATGTTTGTTAGAGCGGTAGCACCGGCGGTGACCCCTGGTGGCAGGCAAGCCTTGGTGACGGCAGAGAGAGTTGAGCGAGTCTCTTCGGCTGATGGCGGTTGGCGTGAACGGTTGTCTCTAGCGTGGGTATGCGGGTTGTCTGCGGTGGGCCCTCATGGTAAGCCAAACGTTGGCGACACCGCCTTGGGTGTGTTATTGTGTTTGCTATGTTGTTGAGTGTTGTATAATTTTGTTTAATGTTGTTTGGCGTGTGACGATATCGTCGATTAAACAGCAGTTTAAAAAATTGGCCCGAATCTACATGTTACACTGTAAATGTCGTCGAAAGTCTGGAGAGACTGAACAAAACGTTTACTTGATGTTCTGCGCAAGAAAATCGGTTAATGGTATTCTGAAGACGCTGCGTTAGAGTGCCTCGAGCATGTAGCGGAGACGAACAAGCACATCTAGGATGAATGGATGGATGAATATGGCTGTACCCTTTAGATCGGGCTGCAGCTGGCGCCACCAAGCCGTAATACTTAATGAACCAAAAACTAGATTTATTTTTTTTCCTTAATAAGTAAGTTTGAGGATTCGTACTTTGCAGTGAAGGGTTTAATTTTCCCTCGTGCCTTGACTTTAGCCACCAATCAGACAACCTCCTTCTAGTTATGTCTACCCGCTTAGTCTATTTTGCCCTCCCGGTCCCTAAACCCCAGTGCTTTGAAAAACTCAGCGCCATCATCCTGAACTATAGGGTGAAGCCCTTTACAGAACATTATCAAGTGTTCGGCAGTTTCTTCTTCCTCTCCACACGCACTGCATACTGTGTCTACCCCTTCGTATTTGGCCCAGTATGTCTTGGTTCGCAGTACTCCCGTCCTGGCCTCAAACAGTAGAAAACTACCCCAGTATTATCATAGATCCTTTCTTTGGCAATTTCCTGCTTAAAAGTTCGATAGATCTCTAGTGTGGACTTCTTAATCATGCCCATCCTCCACATGTCACTCTCCGTTTCCTTCACTTTCTTCTTAACCGATAGTTCTTTTTGGTTTGGCCACCTGCTGTTTTCTAAGTATTTACCAGTCAATTTTCTGGTTCGCTTCCTCCATTTTGTATCGACATTCTTCAAGTACAAGTAGCTGAAAACCTTCCTAGCCCAACGCTCCTCCTTCATTTCTCTCAATCGCTTCTCAAAGTTTATCTTGCTGCTAGCTTCCCTGCCCTCAAATGATGTCCATCCCATATCACCTTGTACTCCCTGATTTGGTGTATTCCCGTGAGCTCCTAAAGCAAGCCTACCTATTCCACGTTGCTTAATTTCTAATCTTGCTTGAACTTCTGATCTCATGCACAAGACCGCATTGCCGAACGTCAGCCCAGGAACCATGACCCCTTTTCATATTCCTCTCACAACATCATACCTATTGTAATTCCACAGTTCCCTATTTTTCATCACTGCTGCATTCCTGTTACCTTTAGTCATCACGTATATTTCATGTTTCCTCAGGTACTCTGTCCCATTGCTTATCCATACGCCTAGATATTTGTATTTATCTGTTATCTCAAGCGTGACCTCCTGTATTCTAAGCTCACTACCTTCGTTGTCATTGAAAATCATGACTGCTGATTTTTCCTTACTGAATCTAAAATCTAACCTATCTCGCTCATTACCGCAGATGTCCATCAATCTGTGCAAATCTTCCTTGTTGTTGGCCATTAGCACTATATCATCTGCCTACATCAGGCACGTTGGACACGAGCGCCATCTGGCAGTTATCTTTCTCCGCGCAACCGCGGAGAAAGATGCGCGCCAGGCTCGGGAGGTGATAAGGTGTAGAATTCAAAGCGATGGCAGGTGCCACCACCGTGTCGTCGTAGCAAAGCGTTGTAAACACTTTCTTGAGAATCGCGTTGCACTCTCAGCGCAGCGCGATAAACGCTACAGTCCTTAGAGTTCCTTGTGTGTGCTTCTTCTAGTATAAAAGCAGGCATACAAAACATAGACGTGTTGTTATGGCGCCTCAGATATGCGCAATATTTGTTTTTTTTTTAATTGACAATCGCTCAACTATGAACGCTAAACCTTGAGCAATATTGGTGAGCGCTGCGGATGGGGTTGACCGTTTGGTGCCGTTTGAGGTATCGTTAGGGCGGACAAACAGACAAATGGACAGACAGACAGACCAAAATTTTTCTGTCTAAGGTCCTCAAGAAAGACTATCGTCTTTAATAGATATGTGTTTGGTTTGGACCAACCGCGCCTGCCATGTTCGTTCACTTCAATATGTGTTTGGTTTGGACCGACCGCGTCTGCTGTGTTCGTTCACTCCAAGAGCGTGAGGCTCGCCAATTCGAGACCCCACAAAGCGAAACGGGCAGATTCGTATCTGCGGGGACTTCAAGGTCACGGTGAACACAGTGAGCATACAGGAGAATTGCCCCATACCCCGTGTTGAGGACCTGTTTGCCAAGCTAAGCGGTGGGGAGAAATTCAGCAAACTTCACCTGAAGGATGCAAAGTTCCACTTGCTGAGGAGTCAACTAAGCTGTTGACAAACAACCCACCAAGAGGTCTGTACCAGTGCACCCGCTTACCCTTCGGTACAACTTCAGCACCTTCGATATTCCAGAAGGAAATGGACGACCTTCTGCAGGGGCTGAGACACATTGTGTATTTCTATGATGTGTTTGTGACTGGGCGCATCGACCAGGATCACGTGGGAAACCTGGCCTGAGTGCAAGGTACTCTGAAGGATGTTAAACTAAAGCTGAAACTGAACAAGTGTGTGTTTGTTGCCCCACAAGGTCGAATACATTGGCCGTGTCGTTACCTCTGCGGGTTTCCTTCCAAATCCAAAGAAAACTGAGGCTGTGCTAAAAGCGCCCAGACCAAGTGATGACGATTCCTTGCAGACCTACCTGGGGCTAGTGAACTTTTATCGGCGGTTCCTATACCCGACTTGTCCAGCGTGTTGCATCCTCTAAATCAGCTCCTCCGAAGCAAGGCACCATGGGTGTGGAGAGATGGCCAAGAACAAGCTTTTCAACAAAGCAAGAATCTACTCGCATCGGCAGCTGTTCTGGTACACTATGATCCCTAGAAGCCTCTGGTGCTTATCTGCGACGCGTCATCGTATGGTGTGGGTGCTGTGCTGGCTCATCGCGATGAATATGGCAACGAACGGCCGATTGCATTGCGATGAGGAGTCTCGCACCTGCTACAGTCATCTAGACAAAGAGGCTCTTGCCCTTGTGTGTGGAGTGACCAAGTTTCGGCAGTATGTTTGGGGCCGAGAGTTCGAGGTGGTCACCGATCACAAAGCCTCTGCTTGGTTTGCTTGCCCCTGAAAAACTTGTGCCTGAGACATGCTCACCGAAAGTGCTGTGCTGATCACTGATGCTGGTGGCTTACAGCTACAAGCTGAAATACAGACCTGAATCGAGCATTGCGAACGCCGACTGTTTGAGTCAACTGCCGCTGCCTGTTTTTTTAACACACTGTCGAGTGGCCGGAAGACGTGTTCATGCACGAGACTGTGTACACAAGGTCATGACGCCGTCTGTTGTGGCTGAGGCGGCCTCCAAAGATCCTGTTTTGGCAAAGGTTCGGGAAGCACTGTGTGCTAGAAAAGAGCTGTGGAAACCCACGCTGAAACTTTATGCTCATCGAAGTACGCAAGTAAGTTTGCAAAAAAACTGCGATCTGCTAGGTTCGCGCATTGTGATTCCTTCTACACTACAACCGCAAGTGCTGCACCTGCTCTATGAAGGCCATCCTGGTATTTCAAAAATGAAAGCGGTGGCTCGTAGCCATGTGGGGTGGTCTACCCTGCCTAATATCGCTAATACGGTACGTCAATGCCGCGTGCGCCAGGAGAACCAGAGAACCGCGCCGCCAGTGGTAATGATGCCGTGGCCTTTCGCAGAGACGCCGTGGTCGCGAATTCGCTTTGACTTTGCCGGACGGCTCAAGAATCGGTACTTGTTGATTTTCACCGATGCCTACTCAAAAGGGATATAAGTCGCTCCTGCGACCACACCATCGACAGAGGTCACCATTCCATACTTGCGCACCTTGTTTAGCACCCATGAGTCACCCGACGTAATCGTATCGGTAATGATTCAGCCTTCGTGAGGGCCAGATTCAAGGAATTCCTCCAACGAAATGGCATTAAGGATGTGCTTACACCTCCATATAATCCCGCTTCGAATGATGCTGCAGAGTGTGCAGTTCAAACAATCAAGGAAAAGCTGAAGAAGGCAGTGGGTGGAAGCTTCGCATGCCAGCCCGCACGAATCCTACTAAACTACAGATCAACGCCGCATGAGCCTATGGGATGCTCACCGGCTGAGTTGATGATGGTACGGAAGCTGTAAACAGCTTTGACTCTCTTACACCCCGAAATGAGGTCCAGAGTCCTGACAAAGCAGCTCGTGCAAAAGGTAGCGCATGAGAAGACCGTCCACCTCATGTCGATTGCGCAACCAGGGGATGCTGCCTATGCAAGGAATTTTCGAGACGGTCCACCCTGGGTTCCTGCAACAGTTACGGTACTTCCCTGTTGGGCGACCAGATTGCTGATGTCACATGCGAGATGGTCGACTCTAAAGGCGACACCGGAAGCATTTGTGCCCCGACTTCGCCACACCTGACGCGCCCTCGGATGCCACCGTAGAGGCTCTGGACTTTCCACATAATATGAGTTCACATGACGAACAGAAATGGTATCGGACAACCTTATCTAGACGCCGACGGTCGGGATGAAGCTCAACCTGGGGAAGGTTCAGAAGATGTGCCAGTCGCTTCATCCCTCTCCACGTCTGAGCCACAAACTCCACCTATTCGCTATTCGAAGAAGCTCAAGAGCAAGACGTGCCGTGGAACTCTATTTGCCGTAAACGCCCTGAACTCGGTTTTTCCAGTGTGGGTGGGGAGGAGTGTGAGGTCTCGCCATGCATCTGGCTGAGGAGCACAACAGATGGCGCCACCGCACCGAGGGAAGAGCTCGCGTTTCGGCGGCGCAGTTCGCGGAGCACGCAGCGGAAATGAAAGAGCACTCAAAAACACGTTGAAAGTGCTCTTTTCGGAGCCGACGTGTTTCGAGTGGTCGAACAGGTGCAGGAGCACTGTCATCCATTGGTAGAGTGAGAGTGCTTTTGCTGCGCCAAGAGCAGCCAGGAGCAGTTTGCAGTGCTCTCGCCTGAAAAGTGGAGTAGGCGCAGTACGAAGAGTCACGTGGCCCTTGAAGATCAGCCTCCGAATTTTTTTTCTGCGGTAAGTGCGGCGGCAATGATAAGAACAATGCGTAGTTTGACACCGCTGTTTTGTTCGGGCTGGACGTCCGCCTAATGCGTCGTTAGCGGCATTGCACTAACATACTAGGTATTAAAATAGTACTACAAATACCTTGGTGTGGCACTGACTTCTAACTTATCTTGGAATCTCCATACTAATAATGTTTGTTAATCTGCTTTAGAAGTGCTCCCACTACTATTAAACTATTTTGTTACACTGCCTTTGTGCGACCGAAACTAGAGTACGCGAGCATAGTATACATGGGACCCTTATACACAACGTAATATATATCCTCTTGAGCGTATTCAAGGAAAAGCTGTTAGATTTATATTCAAGAAGTACTCCAAGTTAGACTCGCCCTCAGATTTAATGTTAGCAGATAACATTACCTTTAAGGTAGACTAGAATTTCTTGATCAACTTTTGAACGAAAAACTAGCTCTAGACCCATCTCCGTATTTGACACCCCAAGTAGCCGGCCCACCCGACACCACCGAAAAGCCTTGATCACAAAGTTTGCTTGCACCGACCTACTTAAGTTTTCGTACTTCCAAAGAACCATATGTGAACGGCCTTACATGTGATGAATGAATTGCCTTACTAGACAACCTTCTTCGCCCTTTATTGTTTCAGTTCTGCAATTGATATTTTGTTTACATCTGTATTTTATTTTATTTATATCTGTATTAACCACCCTGCTTGGGCCTTGAGTCTGCAGTATTGAATAAATAAATAAATAAAACATTCACCCGATACCCTCACCACTCTATGACGCATTTACTCCAGCTCGTTGTGTGGGAAGATGTGGGTGGCTTTTTTGTTGCTTCACGTGTTTCAAAGTATGCCTTGGAAACGTGGGCAGCCAGGCTGCACTACAGTGGACAGACAGGCGTTCACCACCAAACAGGCACGCTCATTCCATACACACTAACGCGCGTTCTATTGCCGCTACTGGCCGCGACACAGCTAAAACATGTGGTGATTCGTCGAAGAAGTTTGGACCGGACGTGGTGGATGCCCTGCAACAAATCGTACAGGAAAATCCATCCTTCATGCTGGAACAAATAAAGAGGGCTCTCAAAGAAGAGATTCCTAATATTGAAATGATCTTGTCGACCATTGATTGGCTTCTCGATGGCCATAGCTATTCGGTGAAGCTACCGACCCAGAAGCCAGTACATCGAGATCGCGCCAAAACGAAGCAGATGCAGCGCCGATATGTCCAGTGGCTTCAGAGCAAGTGAACTACACTAACACGAAACTACATCGACGAGACTAACTTCAACGTATGGTGCTCGAGCAGTTCCGGAAGGACGAAACGAGGTGCTCCAGCGTGCCGTTTGTCAACTAGCGCGAAAGGGGCGAACGTAAGTGTTATAGCCTGCATGTCGGTGAACGGCATTCTCCATTGGACAATTGCGGACAAGGTCCACTGGGCTGTCTTCAACGACTTTCTCGCAGAAGTGTCAAGAAACGGTACTCAGCAGGAACCGGGAATACAGGCAGTATTCCTGTTTGACAATGCACCAGCGCATCGCCGCACCGAACAGGCTGTCCTCGCGGCAAGCTACTACACCGTCAAATGGCTACCTCCATACAGCCCATTCTTCAATCCAATTGAAGAGCTTTTCTCAAATATTAAGGCAGGTGTGAAGGACTTCCTAAGCGAGCGTAGTGATGATCTCCTCACGACAACGGGAGGTATCTCCAAGAAAGAACATCGCCACGCTCTGCTGGTTGTTGGCCGCATGGCGCTCTATGAAGCACATCCAACGTGTGAACTGTGCCGCTTATGATATGCACAACTACACTTTTGTACAAGCTGCCCTCGACTGCCTTGATGTAAAACACTGCTCAGCAGCACAAGTATGATTGCGTGTTTATGAAAACTGCTTTGTCTGCATAATAATAAATTTAGTTTTCCATGCACTTGCCCTGGTTCTCTTTCTTAACCTATTTTATTACCGGTTTAACAAGCTCGACATTATAGGAACAACGATTGTTTCTTAAGGCCGGGTGGGTATTTTACCCAGGCATTGTCTTCGCGCTTTGTCATTGCGATAATATGCTAGGTAAGTCATAGCACTGTATATACATTATCAAGCATAGGACGCACAATCTGCCTGTTTCAAAACATGCTACAAAAAGATTTCAACCACTCCTTCGACTCAAATAATATTTGATCTGGTTATACTGTGAAACAAATCCATTGGCAGTCTCCATACTTGAAATACATACTAATGCTGCAAGTGACCAGTTGCTGATGCGCCGTTGAACGCTGTGCCTGACTCGTGCCTTTCTTTATACCTTCTACGCCACGCCGTTTCTTATAGGTTAGTATGCTTGGAATAAGCGTGCCTGTTTGATGGTGAACGCCTGTCTGTTCATTGTAGTGTAGCCTGGCTGCCCACGTTTCCAAGGCATACTTCGAAACACGAGAAGCAACAAAAAAGCCGCTCACATCTTTCCACACGATGGGCTGCAGTGAAAGCGTCACAAAGTAGTGATGGTATGGGAAAAATGCTGCGTATTTGAGTATAGTTTGGAAATGCTTATTCTTATTTCCCCTTTATTATTCTTATTTGTTGAATGACGGAGAAGCGTTGCCTTCAGAGAGTGGTGGGACGCTGATGTTGGGTTGTACCCCACTATTGGTTGAAGGTACTGTTGCTTCCATCGCATCTACTCGAGTCAAACAGAAGCCATGTAAAGACGCCCTTCACTGAATTCCAAACGCGCGGTGCAGTGCCTACATATACGGGTTGACCGATGAATGGCTGTGCAGCGCAAGAAGTTAGTTTTCTACTTGCAGACGCTGCCTGCAACAGCCTTCAAGTTATTACTTCAAAGCGCCGTTTGGTTTGATATGCATGAAGGCAGGTTAGAGTGTGTTTGCGTGGGTGTCAGGCGTGATGACGTCATGCGAGTCACTGGTACCTATATGGCACCTGGATTAAACTGACTGGTGCCTAGATTAATTTGACTGGCGCTTGGATTGAATTGAGTGGGAAAACCTGTAGTAACTCATTAATTGTTTTTTCCTCTTAAATTCACTCCAAAGCTATTCACTCCACACGTCCCCAAAAATTCTGTGTCGCTTTGAAGTCACGATGTCGTCAGGATTAAATTTGCTAGCGTCTGCATTAAATTGGCTGGCATAGGAATTAATTTCAGTGGCACATGGATTAAAATTAATGGCACTTAGATTAATTTGAGTGGTGGCTGGATTAAATTGACTGGTACCTAAATTAATTTTGCTGGTGCTTGGATTGAATTGAGAGGGAAAACCTGTAGTAACTCATTCATTGTTTTTCCCTCTTAAATTCACCCCAAAGCTATTCACTCCACACGTTCCCAAAAATACTGGGTCGCTTTGAAGTCAAGATATCGTCAGGATTAAATTTGCTAGCGTCTGTATTAAATTGGCTGGCATCAAGATTAATTTCAGTGGCACTTGGATTAAAATTAAAGGCACTTAGATTAATTTGAGTGGCGGCTGGATAAATTGACTGGTACCTAAACTAATTTGGCTGGCGCTAGGATTAAATTGAGAGGGAAAACCTGCAGAAGACAAATCAGAGGGGAGTCGACTTGGATTCAGCCTCTCTTTTGCCAAGGAAGGAAAACAAATTGAACATTAAGTACCAGCATTGATGTATGCAGATGATATAGTACTAATAGCCGACAACCAGAAAGATCTGCAGGGATTGATAAACATCTCTGGTAATGAGGTAGATAGGTTAAACTTAAAGTTCAACAGGGAAAGAAAGGCATTCATGATTTTTCATGATAACAAAGGCAATGAGCATAAGATACGGAAAGTCACGCTAGAAATAGTCGATCAATGCAAATACTTGGGCGTATGGATAAATAACGGGGCTGAGTATCTAAGGGAGCACGAAAGATACGTAATGACTAAGGGCACCAGGAATGCAGCTGTAATGAAAATCAGGGCACTGTGAAACTACGATAGGTATAACGCTGTAAGAGGAATTTGGAAAGGTGTCATGGCCCCGGTTTGACGTTTGGCAATGCAGTCTTGTGCATGAAATTAGAAGTTCAAGCAAGATTGGAAATTAAACAACGTGGCTTAGGTAGACTTGCTTTCGGAGCACATGGGAACACTCCATATCAGGGGGTACAGGGAGACATGGGATGGACATCGTTTGAGTGCAGGGAAGCTAGCAGCAAGACAGAATTTGAGAGCGATTGAGAAAAGTGGAAGAGGAGTGTTGGGCTAGGAAAGTTTTCAGTTACTTCTACATGAAGAATGTCAGTACTAAAAGGAGGAGACGAACTCGAAAACTGTTAAGCAAGTATTTAGACAAACAGACTACCAAGCCAAAAGGAAACATCGGTTAAGAAGAAGGTGAAGGAAACAGAGAGGGACATGTGGAAGATGGGAATGCCTATGAAATCATCACTGGAGACCCACCAAACTTTTAAGCAGAAAACTGCAAGGGAAAAGATCTACGACGATTCTCGGGGTAGTTCTCTGCTCTTCGAGGCTACATCGGGAGTATTGCGGACTAAGACGTACCGAGCAAAATATGAAGGACCAGACACGGTATGTAGTGCGTGTGTAGAGGAGGAGGAAACGGCTGAACATTTGATAGCGTTCTGTAAAGGGCTCCATCCTATAGTCGTAGGTAATGGCGCCAAAGTTTTCAAAGCACTGCGGTTTAGAGACAGTGAAGGCAAAATAGACTCTATAAAAACGGGTAGAAATAACCAGGAGGAGGCTAACTGATTGGTGGCTACAATAAGGTGCGAGTGAAATTCAATCCTTAAACACACAGTGATAGTACTAGGTGGCGTGATTCACCACCTGATGTAAAGGGCACAGCCGCATACATATATCTATACGCTGTTTGCACGCTCCCAGCCACGGAGGGAGGAAATGTGCTTCCAGCTGTTTTGTCGAGCGCATTCAACCTTTTTTTTTATTGTGGAGGCACCCTCATGACCTGTCATGGCGCGAAACTGTCATGGCACCTGTCATGGCAAACTGTCATGGTACTGTAATGGCACCCTCATGTACTGTCACGGCGCGTCATGACATGTACTGTCATGGCGCGAAAAAAAATAAAGAAATTTGGCTTCGTCCCGTGTTGCGCTGCAGGCTACAAGTCAGGTTCGGCGTTCCGAAGGACGAAGCTCTGCGCAGTGGTGCAGAGCGATACCGCACGCTGACAAGCTGCTTCAAGAAAACTTGGCTGTGTGGGAGCTGCACTTCAACGAGTCCTACATCTCCCGGCAGCGACATTACATTCCAGCACCGTTGGATGGATGGATGGATGGACGGATATGGCTGTACCCTTTAGATCGGGCGGTGGTTAGCGCCACCAGCCGTAATACCTAATGAACCAAAAACTAGATTTATTTATTTTTTTCTTTAAAAAGTGAGTTTGAGGATTCGTACTTTGTAGTGAAGGGTTTAATTTTCACTCGTGCCTTGACTTTAGCCACCAATCAGATAACCTCCTTCTAGTTAAGTCTACCCGCTTAAAGTCTATTTTGCCCTCCCGGTCCCTAAACCCCAGTGCTTTGAAAAACTCTGCGCCATCATCCTGAACTATAGGATGAAGCCCATTACAGAACATTATGAAGTGTTCGGCAGTTTCTTCTTCGTCTCCACACGCACTGCATACTGCGTCTACCCCTTCGTATTTGGCCCGATATGTCTTGGTTCGCAGTACTCCCGTCCTGGCCTCAAACAGTAGAGAACTACCCTGAGTATTATCATAGACCCTTTTCTTGGCAATTTCCTGCTTAAAAGTCGATAGATCTCTAGTGCGCACATCTTAATCATGCCCATTCTCCACATGTCAGTCTCCGTTTCCTTCACTTTCTTCTTAACCGATAGTTCTTTTTGGTTTGGCCACCTGCTGTTTTCTAAGTATTTACCTGTCAATTTCCTGGTTTGCTTCCTCCATTTTGTATCGACAATCTTCATGTACAAGTAGCTGAAAACCTTCCTAGTCCAACGTTCCTTCCCCATTTCTCTCAATCGCTTCTCAAATTTTATCTTGCTGCTAGCTTCCCTGCCCTCAGATGATGTCCCATCCCATATCACCTTGTACTCCTGATTTGGTGTATTCCCGTGAGCTCCTAAGGCAAGCCTACCTATTCAATTTGCTTAATTTCTATCTTGCTTGAACTTCTGATCTCATGCGCAAGACCGCATTGCCGAACGTCAGCCCAGGAACTATGACCCCTTTTCATATTCCTTTCACAACATCAGACCTACTGTAATTCCACAGTGCCCTATTTTTCATCACTGCTGCATTTCTGTTACCTTTAGTCGTCACGTATATTTCGTGTTCCCTCAGGTACTCGGTCCCATTGCTTATCAATACGCCCAGATATTTGTATTTATCTGTTATCTCTAGCGTGACCTCATGTATTATAAGCTCACTACCTTCGTTGTCATTGAAAATCATGACTGCTGATTTTTCCTTACTGAATCTAAAATCTAGCCTATCTCCCTCATTACCGCAGATGTCCATCAATCTCTGCAACTCTTCCTTGTTGTTGGCCATTAGCACTATATCATCTGCATAACATTATTGCTGGTAGTGCCTGATCAATGAGTTTTCCTTGTTTGACCTAAAGAGAGGTTGAAGCCCAGTCCACTTCCTCTAATTTGTCCTCTAATCCTTGTAGGTACATCATGAATAATAAGGGTGACAGGGGACACCCCTGCCTAAGCCCCCGTTTTACCTCTGCAGGCTTGGATACCTGTTTTTCCCACTTTATAACTACCTTGTTACCCTTATAGATATCCTTTAAAAGATTAGTGACTACATGTTCCACGCCTAGTGTGTCCAGTCATCCCCACAATTCCTCTTGAACCACGCTATCGTACGCTCCCTTGATATCCAAAAATGCTAGCCACAGAGGCCTGTGTTCCTTTTTGCTATTTCGATGCACTGCGTCAGTGAGAAACAGATTGTCTTCCAACCTCCTGTGTTTCCGAAACCCATTCTGCAGTTCCCCCAGCACTCCGTCATCCTCTATCCATGCCTGCAGTCTTTCCTTTATAATCTGCATCACCAGCCTGTAGACCACTGATGTCACTGTTATAGGACAGTAGTTGGTTATGTCAGCTTTGTCCCCCTTTCCTTTATAGATCATGCTCATCCTGCTAAGTTTCCATTCATCGGGAACTTCACCATTGATTATTATTTTGCTCACTGCCCCTCTCAAAGCCTGCTTAGACTTCGGACCTAATGACTTTATCAGCATAATTGGAATGCCATCTGGGCTTGTTGATGTACTGCTGGGAACCCTTTTCTCAGCCCTTTCCACTCTCGTTGTGAAAATGGAGCCATTGCACCACTTGATTCGTCCTGTCTATTGTGGTGCATAAAGTACTTCTTTGTTGAAGGTTTTCTGTCACCCTTGTTTCTATATACTCAATAGCTTCGTCCCCTTCTAGCCTAGCACCTTGGGCTGTAGTTATAAAACTCTGCTCTAGGCCCGTCTCATTTCTTAGGGAGTTTAGATGGTTCCGAAATTTCGCAGCTGCCTTTGCATCTTTTTTATGTACTTCTGCCAGCCACTGAGCTCCCTTTCTTCTAATCTTTCATGATCAGAAGGGATGCATCCCTTCTACAGCTTAGAAAAGTTCCCCATTTTCTTTCAACATCATCTGTCGGTTCACCCGCTGCTTAGCATGTCTGTGTCCCCTAGAGACATCTGACGTTTTGCTATGGCTCTCTTAACTTCCTCATCCCACCAACTTTTGGGTTTTTGTCTTCTTTTCCGGGGTGACTTGTCACGCGTCTTAGCAAGCTCTAGCTCAAAGAGTCTAAATAGATTCGTGTATGTCCACACTGTCTTATTATCCTCCGTGATTACTTTCTCAATTTGTTTAGTGGCTATTTCAATTTGCCTTTCTGTATAAAATTTTCCTGTAGTTGCTCATCTTGTCTCCTTCCCACTTTCACTGCTCTTCCAAAACTTAGCTTGATACGTTTGTGATCACTACCCAGAGTTCTGGAGTCACCTTCATCTATGTGCATTCCCCTGAGCTTATCATACATCCTATGTGACATCAGTGCATAATCTATTGTCGACTGCAGCCTTCCTACCTCCCATGTTATTTGCCCTTCACACTTCTCGGTACTGTTGCAATGATCAAATCAAGCCTTTCACACATATCCATGATCATTTTGCCTGTCGGGTCGGTATACCCATCTATGTCTTCTATGTGCGCATTCATGTCTCCTAGTATAATTATATCGCACTCTCTTTCTTAACTCCTGAATGTCCTTTGATATACACTCTACCAATGCTGGTTTTTCTCTCTGGCCTTTGCTCCCGTCCACAAGTACACGAAACCACAGGAGTGTCATTTTTCCTGCCACTTTCCCTTTTAGCCATAAAGTTCCTTGCACTCCTGCTTGACCCTTTGCCAGTCTGTACATTTATGAATGAATGCCCCAATACCACCCCCCTTTCTGCTGTCTGCTGCCTTCTGTTCTATTACAATATTCCCACGCGTAGTCCGCATTGTTCGGATGTTGTTCCATGTCCCTGAGATGTGTTTCTACAAACCGTATACCATCGGCCTCTCTTCCCTTAGCTGTTCTTCTATCTTTCCAACTTCAGCTGTTCTACCACCCTGCATATTAAATACCCCTATGTCTGAATTGGCTCGGCGTCGTGGCTACGTCTATTTGTGCCCCGGACTCTACCTATCTTAGATATTGGTGCCACTTTGAATCGTATCTGCCCATACCACCTGTCGAAGAGTCTTCCTGGTTGTTTTCCTCGTTACTAGCTATCCTGCACCCCGAAGGGCTCGCTTATCCCCAAAAAAGCTACTGCGCGCCCTGCAAGTCGCCAACCCACCTCATGACCTAGCCGCCCATCGAAGTGAATTCTGTCTCGTTGAAAACCACCCCACCTATGCACCTCTCTGTTTATTTCCACCACCTCAAAGCCTTTCTCTCGACTCATCCACCATATCTCTGGTTGCATTGACAACCGCTCTTTGCAGTTGCTATCACGCACCGGTACCTCCGGTATCGTGCATATCACTACCTGTACCTTAGGAGAAGTGGCGCGCATGTCATCGACGCCTTTCGCCAGTGTGGTTGCTAGTCCTGCTGTATCTTCATTTAAGACATTGTTTAAACCGCCTGAAATTATCACGAGGTTTCGTCTATCAGCTGTAGTTTTGAGTTTTGCGCTCGCTTGCCTCATGACTGCTTCAAGCTTACGTCCTGAGAACGCCCCTACTGCAACCCTCTAGTCACCTCTTACCCTCTCTTTGATGGCTTCTGTGCATCGATTTAAATTCGAGTCCCCGGCGATTATCACATGCTGTGACTTTTCAGCTGGACTGTCCTGCACCTGGGGGCTACTTTCACCTGTGACGCCGGCTGCTTTGTCCCCTCCCAGCCCCACC